>BLKR01005350.1:0-82849 GCA_011170035.1 Teleogryllus occipitalis
CACACACACATCTCATCCCAAACACACACATCCCACACCACACACACACACACACATCCTACGCACCGCACCCCACACACTACACCACGCCACTCCTCGCCACCACCAACCCCTCTGTGCTATACCATACTCCATTCCTTCCCCCACGAGACTTTTCGCCCCGCCCCTCCGAGAGCGCTCAAGTAGGGCATCGGCGACCAGCGGCCCCGCACCGCAGGAAGCGCTTCATCGCCGCCCGCCGTCTCTCAGCCACGCCCACTGCGCCAGCAGCCCCTCCCCTCCCCTCCCCACCCCCGCCTCCCGCCCACGCGCGCCCCCACGGCCAGGCGGCATTAAACGCTTTCAAATCGAGCAAATCGCTCGTGCACGTTTCTTCGGCCGCACTGCGCAGAATTTCAAACGCAACCGACAGAAAAACGTTACCCTTCATATGCGGCCCGAGCGAAGTTTCATGCGTGCTACGAGGACCCGATCAAGAACACTCCGTCGCGAGTTAGTGGGGAGAGGGAAGACCAGGCAACACGAGGAGGCGAAAGAGAATCAGCGAGTGGTATACAGTAGAGATGGGCTTAACAGCTTTTCTTCAATAACTGTTATCACAAAAGCAGCTGACTCGTAATAGCTGTTATTAATAACAGTTGAAAAATAACAGGTCCATGACCGGCAATCTAACGTGACCGACTGCTAAGAGTTAAACTACGCAAAACGAATAACGTTGGTAGCACCGTAAAGTTTGTGCAGCTACCTTACGGCGCTTGCTTGCACTACTTACCCAAACATGTTTGGACGGAGAAGCAGCTGATATGAACAAGACTGGATGAACTACCCAGGATGAATGGTAACTCATATAATGTGAAGCAAATGTGTATGGAACATAAAAGTGATTCGGGTTCAGAAAACAAATATTCTTTCAAATATGCAACTTGTGCATGGCGAAGTTACAAGTGACAAAAATAATGAGGAAAAACAGTGTTTTGCTAACCTATAGCTAAACTGTTAATGACTGTGGAATATCAAGTATTATAATGCGAGTTATTTGACGGTAACTCATTTTATTTTATCGGACCTAGGAAAATATTAGTTGATTTCACATAAGCAGCAATGGGACAAATAAGTTAACAAACATATTGGACGGACTTCATTTAAAAGACAAACTTCTTATCGTAGTGTATACAATAAAATATAAAAATAGTGTGGCACATGGTGTGTAATAATGACGAATTATGTATTAATGAATCTATAATTTGAACACTGACAAATCATGATTGATTAACTGCAATGAAGCTGTCGTTCAAAATGGTTGCCACAAAAGCTTGCAGTTGTTCGGATTAGGCCCAGTGGGTAGTTCTATGCATTTCAACCGATACCAGACAATAGCAGGATAAACGAAATAACTGTTATTTTGCGTAACAGTTACGAAACGTTAACGGTTAAGAAATAACAGTTTAGCTGTTAAGGGCACATCCCTAGTATATAGACGTTATTACATCACATTCCCAGGTACCCTTGTTACAGTTAGGTGGCAGCGCGGCACGTGCCTGCTGGATCTCAAGTGGTAACGAAAGAAGAGGTGCGAGGTACGAGACGCGCGCCTTTTCATAGCCTCGGATAGGCGGTTACATCACCTACCCGCGGCAATGTGACGCGAGGCCCGGACAGCCGGCACCGGGAGCGATAGCTCAGTGCATCAACTGATGTCACTGCAGCGCCTATGACCGGGAGGTCCTAGGTTACACTCCCCACGTCGGCAGGATTTTCGACACTAGCTTTTCAGATGGGTCGAATTCAGTCGCTGTCTGGAGGACAATTCTCGCGGCCGGCTGCTCTGATCCGGTAGTTTTCCGTGGTTTCGCCGATCGACACAGAGCCAGATACCGGAGCAGTACCCTACCAAACGGGCCACGGACCGCGCCCGATCTGTCCTTCCTCTTCCTGGTCCTACCCTCTCCCATAACACACACACACACACACACACACACACACACACACTTTCACTAACATTCACTACACTATCACATACTCCGGGAGACCGGTCGGGAGATTAGAGCTTGTCCCGGCTGGGGCGGTGCCCCGCTGGTGGGAGAGTCCTGGTTAGAGGGAAACTCCGCTAGCCGACAGGTCGGCGCCGGATCTCGCGATCCAGCAAGGGGAAATCACCGCCGTCTCCCGAGAAAAAACATGCACTACACTAATGGGACAAATGACCAAAGCAGTTGACGCGCCCGGAAACACGAAAAAATCAAATCAAATCAACCGGACAGCCGGACTTGGTTTTCATTGATTGTTTTCTTTCCGTCGACTTACGTCTGCGGACATTGGTTCAGGCAGTGTAGTGCATGTTACATCTCGCAGGGGTGGCGGCGTTCCTCTTTCGCTCTAACGCCAGATCCGGCGCCGACCTACACGTCGATTTGCGAGCGTTTCCCTCCGCGAGGTGAGGTTCCTCCCACGCAGGGGTCGGCAACCAGCCTCCACCCGGCCTCGCTTCGCGCCTGCGCGGCCGCCCCTCCCCGCGCGCCGCGCCAGCTGCTTCACTGCGCCCCGCCCCGCCCCGCCCCGCCCCGCCCCCGCCCCGCCCCCGCCCCGCCCCCGCCCCGCCCCCGCCCGCCCCCGCCCCGCCCCCGCCCCGCCCCCGCCCCGCCCCCGCCCCGCCCCCGCCCCGCCCCGCCCGCCCCGCCCCCGCCTCAGCGCTGCAGCAATCGATGGCGGCTGCAGGAAGCGGAGGTGCAGGCTACGAAGTCGCGCTTTCGATCGCCGCAGCGGCGGCACGGTGGCGGCAATTCAAACACTCCACTCTCTCGCTCCCGGCTTTTCATCCACTTTCCGGGCAAATCCTTCTCGGGTTTTCCGGGAGACATGTTCACTTGCACAGTCATAGCATGATAAGAACCTCTTTATTGTATGTATGATAATAGCAATTCCGAAAGTGACAAATACTCGTACTGCAGACAAAGCATATAATTGGTCGAATAATAAGCTACCATAATTAGAAAATTATAATAAAAAAATAGAAAAAAATAATTGAACAGTATTTCAAAACAAACAAAATTACAGGAAATTAACAATCGCTTTAGAGGATAATCGTCATGTGAAAAAGCGATACAACACATTTTAAGTAAACGGAAGATTAACATAGATGCAGTTAAAGCAGTTCTTTTTCAATCTCATGATGGCACTCCAAACTACTGACAGGGCAATGTTTATTGAGAAATTGTAAAAATACTGAAATCAAAGGAGACGTAAAAAAGTGTTTATAGATAAGGTTATCGTATGCTCGTTAGTTATGGGTCAATATCATTTTATAACTAGTGAGAACCCGTCAAAATTTGACGGTGAGATCTGAGATGAATGTAAAATACTGTGCCCAGACTAATGTTCACAATATATTGCGTTGTTTGGATCTTCAGGGTATAACGAAGATATTTTGTGATGTAGAGTTTCCAAAATTTTGAACATGTATTGCCCATGACCAGGTGGCAATGCAATATCGGCACCAAATGGCACAAAAGAAAGTGCATTATTATACTGACGAATATTACTTCTAAAGTTTTTTGATGTGTCACCACCTATAAACAACTTTGATTTCTTCTGGCATATTGCTGGAAGGTAAACTTATTTTCCCATTTAAGCAACAGAGTAAACTCGTTTGCAGAATTTCTCTCACATGGGAAGTGCAAAGCAGAACAAAACTGACATTTCATAGACAACGACCCAACAGGGAACGAAATGACCTCACTAACACGAAACCTACGCTGACTTTATTTTTCCCTGTGTCCACTTAATGTACATTTGCGTCTTTTGGGGCGCGTGGGCAACGATCGACATAACCTGTGTACAACTTCACTGCTTAAGTACAACCGAGCAAAACCCACTGTCCGAATGTTCTCTACAAAATACACCACAAAAGCAAATACATGCCAACTATCAACGCCACAATGCAATTATTACACTGAAACAAAACCTTGACGAATTGTAAATAAATCTCAACAATCAAAACAAAACATCAAGCAGCGCCACCATGAAGCAGTTTTGGAAGAAAACAATTGACTATTGATAAGCGTTCTATGAAAGAATGATTTAATTAATTAATTTACACGGTAAATGTTGGTGAATCAACACTAACAATATCTGATAACACATCCAGAGATCACATTCTTTCATTTAAAGGAAAAAATACTACAATCGGTTCAGTAGAAGCTCTAAACGAAGCCATGGCAGAATACCTTATTTTTTTAAATATATAATTTTCATTAATAACAATCAAATACCTGAAAAATCTTTTCGAAATTTTGCAAAATTCAATAATAAGCTGATGATTCTTTATTATAATATTGATGATTTCGTATTATAATTTTTCGTACTATTCCAAGAGTGGTTAAAGGTAAACAAATTAATAATGAATGTTGAAAAGACTAAATTTATGATGTTACTTAGTGGAAGAAATACCAATAAAATTAAGTTATTCCCAACTAACTTAAAGAAAATAACAGTCGGTAAATATATTGAAATATTTGGGGATAATTACTGATAGAAAAATTAAATTCAAAGATTCCATGGAGAACATAGTTTAAAAATAGTCAAAAAGTTTAAATTTTAATCAGAATTGGATCGTATGTAAATAGCTGTACAATATGTTTGATACAATATAAATCCGTAATTGTATCCCATTTAGATTACTGTGTAACAGCATTAATTAGAACCAATAAATCCGAAATTATGGAACCGACCACGCAAGAAAATAGTAGAGCTGTGAGGGTATGTAATACAACAGATGTACTTTGGTACTAGACATGTTAGGAGACTCTGAAATGTATGTTAATGAGAGAGATAATATATTACAAGACTCTAACGTGTAGTTATAAATTAATGAAACATCAGATCCCAGAAAATTAGGAAGACAAGATTCAAAGAGTAAATGGCAAAACACGTCACGCAAACCTTTAATCATTAATTTACGTACAACCTTCCATACAAAAAAGAATAGTTGATAAACGTTTTGAATTATTTAATAAATTAATGTTATAAACTACAAATTGCGTTGTAATTAAAGAATTTAAAATATGTAGTATGTATTTGGTGTTATTGGGCCGGTAGTCCGATTTCGACGGCCTGCTACCGGTTTCCCCCATGTCTGAGCCTAGTTAAATTCCCATGCTTAGGAGTAAGAGAGACCTGAGGCGAACATGACGTATTCTCTTCACCGTAACTAGCACGATCCGCCTGCTTGAGCTTTTCTTCGTCACAGAGCAACAGAAACTGGGACAATTTAAAAGGAAAGTTACTACCATTGTAGAAATCACGACCGTTAATAAGTAGTAGGATAATGGATCACGGGATCAGTTTACCTTCTCGGTAAACTCCTCGAGAAACTCATTCTCGCGAGAATCCAAAGGGACCTCGAGAAAAAAGGCATAATTAGGGAGGAGCAATTCGGTTTTCGCAAGCAGCGTTCCTCCGCAATGCAGGCGCTTCGCTTCGCTTTCTTCGCTTCTTTAAGCCGCCACTGCTCTGTTCCTGCCCTCTTCTTTGACTTTTCCTCCGCCTTCGATACTGTACATCACCCGCTTCTCCTTCATAAACTTCGCCCCTACATCCCTCTTCACATTCTAAACCTAATTACAAGTTATCTCTCCCATCGCTCCTTCACTGTAAAATATCAATTCTACACCTCTTCATCTCGCCCCATTCATGCCGGCGTCCCCCAGGGAGCCGTCCTTTCCCCCTTTCTGTTCTCTCTCTTCATTAACGACGCGCCTAACATCACCGGAGTGCATAGTTTCGTCTATGCAGACGACATTGCATACGCCGTGAAAGATAGCCGGGTAAACTTCGCCACTAGACGGCTGCAGCGCGCCGCACTCGCACTCTCGAATTGGAGTGCGGAAAACGGCCTCGCGCTGAACGCACAGAAATGCCAAGCTATTATCTTCACACACAAACTCAGCCACAACACGCACACAGTCGCGCCCATCCGCCTAGATGCTCACACACTTCCGTGGCGAAGCACTGTCACTTATCTAGGCGTTACATTCGACGGCAGGCTCACCTGGAAAGCACACATAAAAGAAACCCGGAAGAAAATGACGTGGTGCATCAGCTCCTTATTGCCCCTCTTCAGGAGCCGCTCCCTCCAGGAGAAACTAAAAATCCGCATCTACCTCGCGTGCGTACGGAGTGCGGGGCTCTACGCATGTGAGGTTTGGGCCACAGCGCCAGAAACAACGCGCGAATTACTCACACGAGCTGAAAATTATTTTATCAGAACGGCCTTAAACCCAGCCCCAGGTGACGCCTACGCCAATGTTCTCCGTTTCCACAATACAGAAACCATCTCCTCTACACTCCACACGCTCGCCACGGAAAGAATTACTTCTATCTTCTCTAACATCAACTCACACCCCCTCTTTCGTCCCTACCTCCAATACTTTCAAAAAAAATCACGCTATAAAAATAAGAAACTCCCATTCGACATCATCTTCCTGAAACCTCCTTAATCTCTTCAAAACATCAACCTCTACTATCTACTGTCTACTATCTACTCTCTATTATCTACTATCTACTATCTACTATCTATTATCTATCTACTGTCTACCATCTTCACTCCCTCCACGTCAGTCAAGCAGCGGGCGTGGAACAGATTCCACCTGCTCGTTCTTCACATTATTAGCACTACTTTTCGTGCCAACATATCTGCCTCTTTATATATTTTAACTCTATATATTTTAATTATGCTACTGCATCCATTTTGTTATGATATCTCTGATTCTGCCATCACTTATAAATTGTGTCATATTCTGCTCTATATTCAATCACAACAAAGCTTTACCAGCAAATCTCAAATCAAATAGCAATTTTGTTAATAATTAGTTATTAAATATTCAGAAATTTTGTCAGTAATTTAGTATTTAGCAATTTTATTTTAGTATTAATTTAATATTAAGTAACTTAGTAGTAATCAAATAGAAATCTTAATAATTTGCTGGTAAATATTTAGTCAATTTTGTTTTTAGTAATTCTATAAACATTGTAAACATGATCTAGGCTAGGTAATTTAGTAGTAATCAAATAGAAATCTTAATAATTGCTGGTAAATATTTAGCCAATTTTGTTTTTAGTAATTCTGTAAACATTGTAACCATGACTGTAAACATTGTAAACATGATCTAGGCTAGGAATCATTTAGAATTAAAATTAGAATAATAGATTTAGCAAAACTTGTAAATAACAAACTAGGTGAAGGGTAGGCTTAAGTACTATTATTAAACAAATTGTAAATAGGATTAAGGATTCTTATTATTAACATAACACTAAACAAAAACTGTACAAAATAAACGAATAAATAAATAAAAAGACCGGAGAGCGGGTGCGAAACGGGAGATGACTAAAACTTCAAATTTTGGGAGCAGCTTAAAGGCAGCCACGAGAACGAGAAGTAAGAACAGTTCTAAAAATGCCAGTGACAAAGTGATGTGACAAAAATTAAGTGAAAAAATAACCTAACAAACGACCGCGGGCGCCAACATGAAACAATCATAACGGCGCCCGCAATTAAAACAGAAAACAACCGAAATAGAGAAAACATCAAATCGGAAGAGCTCCACACCGGAGCAGGCCGCAAAACTGTATATCTCCATGATGTGACCGAGTCCGGTCAATTAATGGATTACACTAGTTTGCCAACGTTTCGGAATATTTTATTCCATCATCAGGGCTAACAAACAAAAAACACAATAACAATAAATAAGGACAAACTCTTCTGAACAACATAAAAAACATGAATGAACATACAACATGTAGAACATACTGTACATGTAGAAAAATAATTCCAATACAGTGGAACGTGGGTGCTTCAGCAACTCTGTATTGGAGTTGTGCTGTGGAGGAACATTATGTTTGACCAGTATATGTATTAGTAAGGTGTGTATCCTTTATATGACCTTAACTTAGATATACAGTACATAATGTATTTATTTATTTAGTTATCTGTGTAATTATTTTTCTACATGTATGTTCATTCATGTTTTTTATGTTGTTCAGAAGAGTTTGTCCTTATTTATTGTGATTGTGTTTTTTGTTTGTTAGCCCTGATGATGGAATAAAATATTCCGAAAAGTTGGCAAACTAATGTAATCCATTAATTGACCGATCCCGTGATCCATTATCCTACTGAAAGTTACTACTGTATTTTTGCCTCGACCGGGAATCGAACCCGGGAACACAGCACGGGAAGCTAGCACGCTGCCCATGAGCCATCCCAGAGGAAAAATTTAAAATGAAAAGTAAAAAAAAATAAAAAATAGAAACTTAATTGTGTAATTATTTAATATACGATATAATATATTCGTAGAACACCTGCAGAAGTAAAAAAAGCAAGTAAATATGAATTTAATTATCACAAATTGCCCGAAGAAAATCCGTCACGTCCGTCATGCGCACACGCACGTATCGCACATTCTCTTCAAGAACAAATTACTTATTTAATGTCTCTTTGAACGCAGTGATAAATTAAATATTTTAACAAAAACAATTTTTCAGGGAATACTCCAATTAACATAGTATACAATATAGAGGAAAGTATCCAAACCCGGAATTCCATTTTGTTTTCGACTATTTTTAAATCCAATTTTCTGTACAATTAAATCAAAATATTTGCAATACATACCTTACTTAGTTATGCAAATGTTATATTCTTGTTAAAATTATTGGACAAGTACTTTAAGTATAAATTAATATTTTGCAAACTTTACGTTTTGTGAATTTCTAAAAAAGTTTCCTAATATGAGTAACCCGCAAACGTTTTAAGAATTGGGTAAAAATAAATGTAATAACTGAAAATAGATTGAACTCAGTATAATTTTTAAAAAATACTAGTTTAATATTTTATACACAAGAAATTGTATTTTATGTCTTGCACATGGTCCTTATATTCAAGTGCGACCAATCATATAAAAGCATCTTTTTCCGACACCGCATATTCTACAGAAGCCCAGAGTGAACAAATTAGGTATATCATCCATAGTTCTCAAACAGCTCTCTGAAAATTTTACACTGAAAAATCTGCACTCTATATCCTATTCACCTGGGAGGGAATCCCTGGTAGAACTTCCAATTGGGAAGAGCCAGAGGTCATGTTTAATTCCTCGCAGAAGGTGAAATCTTCCTTTCGCTTTTTGTGAAACGCCAGAATTTTCTTATATCTCTCGCTTTTCGACTTCTCTGGGATTAAATTCTGAAATTGTCTCTTGACCTCTTTCTTCTTTCTGCCCTCTCAAACTGCTAGGCTTCGGAGTAGGCTCTTGCTTTTTTTTATTGGACTCTTAAGGTATAAGGAGTGCCAAACACCTTGTTTTTATTTTACGGGACGAAAAATTGGGAACCCGCGTTAGGCGTCTTTGAGGGGCTCAGGTTAGGCACCAGCCTGTTTATATTCCAAATGCTAATAAGTTTACAAGGAAGTGAAATAAATTACAGTACACCACATCAAGAGCTTGTAACGTCCCCTTCAAAATAATGTAACGGTTAGAAGACTTACCGATGAATTAGCGAAATCAGGCAACTGAGAATAAGCACTTGAAAAAGTTTGCTTGATGAGATTGCTACGAATAATAAAACCAAACGGTCTTCTTTTTAATTAATAATAAATTAAAAATGAATCTTAAGTCCGGTATACACGGTACAGTTTTCGTGCAAATTCTTATCTTTACAGAAACTTAAGATCCCAAACTAGAAATACAAAAGCCAAAAGTGGCTCATACACAGTCTATATGTTTTCTGCACGAATCGCCACAGGCCGCCGCTAGGGGTCTAAAGAGAAACAACTGAATTGCGATGCCCGAGTACTGTCAGAGGTGGTATTTCTGTGTGTGCGTTCTGGCTATTATCTTTATTTGGTATTAATTAACCATAAGGAGCATAGAGAATAAAAATAGAAAGTCAAGAATTAGGAAAAAGGAAGTTTATCACAATATATCACTTCACATAATTGCACTAACCACAAAATCGAATGAATCGACCGATCAGCGTTAGTGAATCATTCTGCCACTAGAGGCGCTTGAGTCAAACTGTAGGCTTCCTGCATGAACAATTATGAACATGTTCATGTAGAAAACGTGCAGTCTGGACTGCACGTTTTCTGTACGTCCAAACTGCACGAAAACTGTGCCGTGAATACCGGGCTTTAAACAAATCGGGAAAATGCATAAAATCCAAAGCATTGGCAACTTAAAATGAATACCAAACACGCATTTTTCAATAGAAAAATGTAAATCAATTCCTTCTTGACAAACTGTAAAAATAAATATCAATTTCTTTAAAATTCGCGATTTTTGTAAGGAGTGGCTTCAAACAGAACGCATTCGTCATAGTGCAGGTGGGACGCCATTTCAAGGTGGGCACGCTACTAGTGGCTGCCAAAACTAACATATGTCTTCAGCCGCCACGGCGTAAAAGAATTCAATTCGAAAGCAACAGAGATTACATTAGCTCCAAGAAAACGCATTTTACGACAAACACAAGCAGCCGCCGGGCGTTTTACGGGACGTGCCGCCCCCGCTCTCGTAAAGACAGAGGCGCTAAGGTCAGGGGGCTTTTTTTACCTCGGGCACCGCCAGCTCAAGACGCTCCTGCTTTACGAGCGGCCCGGTTAATACGCAAGTGGGTTAATTAGCAAAAACTGCCGCCCGAGGTGGAAACGGCGGTGGCGGTGATGATGGTCATGGTGGTGTCCGCGATGGTGAAAACCGCGGTGACAGCGACGATGAAGGTGATTGCGTCACACTTAAAGAATATGCGACTCTAGAAAATGAAAACACTTATTCTTGAAATTACGTAATTGGCCTCTCTGGATTCTGTTCATTACAAGAGTCGTGAATTACTCAGTAAATTTCTTTACTGTTTCTCTCAATGAAAGTTCACGAATGGAAACGTTTTTACTAATACTTCAAACCATCCCATGGCGGGTTGGGAGCTGGGCTGACTGACTAGAATAGGCTGACGGACTGCGATAGGCTAACGAATTGTTCTGGGCTGGGCTGACGGACAGAGGTGGGCTGACGGACTGAGCTGGGCTGACGGACAGAGCTGGCCTGACGGACAGAGCTGGCCTGACGGACAGAACTGGCCTGACGGACAGAGCTGGCCTGATGGACTGAGCTGGGCTGACGGACAGAGCTAGCATGACGGACAGAGCTAGCATGACGGACAGAGCTGGCCTGACGGACAGAGCTAGCCTGACGGACAGAGCTAGCCTGACGGACAGAGCTGGCCTGACGGACAGAGCTGGCCTGACGGACAGAGCTGGCCAGACGGACAGAGCTGGCCAGACGGACAGAGCTGGCCTGACAGACTGAATTGGGCTGACGGACTGCGCCTGGTCGCGCATTTCCAATAGTCTTTCGGTTCTTGCATGAGCTACCACTCCACCAAAGCTTGTATTATCAAGAGGATTTTAAGGCCAAGAGCGGGCCCCTAGGTTCTCGGCCTTTATCATAACTCCTCCTCCCCTGCAGGCGAACAAATACCTCTCGGGGCTAACATCCGGAAATGCAGGAACGCAGCTCCCCACCAATTAAGCCAGGGGGCGTGTCAGAGCTACCAGCTGCCCGCGCTAGCTCCGGAGTCTAATTAAGCGCCACTCACCATGCGCCGGGATAAACCCTACTTAAAACGTACGCCCCTCGAACACTGCCACTGTCAGCACGACGAAGCCAAGTGCCCAACTGGGGACCACCCGGATCGAGACCCGCGCGGCTCGGGGCCCCAAACCCTGAGTTCCCTCTCTATGTCCCCTTAGCACTAACCACGTGAGTATCGCCGGAATCTAGAGCAAGCTGACGGGAGATTTCAATGTCCTCATCGGACTTCTGAATGTGGGAGCGGAATCTAATTCCCGCCCCTAATCCTGCTCCAAAAGTAAGCGGGTAGGGGCCCAACTGGTGGGCGATCCCGTGTAACTGGTAGCTTAACACCGCCTCCTCACTACATCTACATTGACGCTGTCGACGTGAGTATCGGCGGGATCGAGGCAACAAGACGGGAGATTTATGGTCCCTCTTGGACATTTATCAGTGGGTTTGTGTCCCGCGCCCGTTCCTATCCAAATGTCTATGAATAGGGGCCCAAGTGGAGGGTTACCGAGAGACCCTGGCAACACGGAGCATAGCACCGCCTCCTCACTTTTTTATTTTATTTTTTAATTTATTTCTTCCCGTTCGACTTTCGTCTTTTGGAGATTTTGACGGGTACAATGTTACTTACAATGAATTTACTTGGCCATCCTCAGGCAAATGCCGGTCTCGGTATAACCCTTCACTATTTTTAAAATTTCATATTTGTAGTTAGTTAGGTAATGCCTTATTTTACGTGGCGAGACTCGGGCCATCAGGTCAGCTCTTCCGTCTAACAACGCAAAAACAAAACACGCAACAACAAAAAAACACACAAAAAACAAAACACCACCTAGCGGAGAAAGGAGGTATTATCTTGGGCGACGAACCAGGCGGATCAATATTGCTCGTAGGCTTCTTTTAGGCTTGAGGATCTTTTACATCCAGTAAATCTACTACATGGGACAGCCGGCTATACTTCCTCTCTGAAGGAAGGCGTACGAAGGATTTTTTCGCCCTTAAAAATCCACGGCTTCGTTCGGATTTGAACCCGCAAAGTCGGGTACGCTGACCGTTATACCACCGAATCCGCACTGCAACCGCATTGTATAACTTGACTTACTCCTGACTGCAATACCTTGCCGCTATCGACGTGAGTACCGCTGGGAAACTCGAGTTCGGTGGACGTTCCCGTCTGCACCAAGAACCTCAGACCCTCCGGCCGTCGGTTCCACCTCCGGGGACCTTAGTTGTGACGCGTTGGTCCTGTTGTTGAATATGATGTCTGGAGATGGCAGATCAACACAGGAAGATTTCGCCTCCCAGGCTGTATGGCTCCATTATTAAACGCTTGTGTTACTGGACGCAGATGCGCTGTGAGGTATGGCTCATAAACACAAGAGAGGAGGAAACGTTCCTACTCACACCGTTTCCCCGTAGCTCAACAGCGCACGTTGTTTCAAAACTCGATCAAAAAATCCTTGTAGGTATCCACTAAAAATGTACATAACATGATAACAAATATATTTCCGGTTTTTGAAATGTTTAAATGTATTTCCCGCTTCCCAAACATTACACAACAATATAATAATAAAAAATTTAAAATACGATTTTTAACAGTTCAATAAATTTTTTTTTCCATTTTTCTTTTATATCTTTGTTTATTCCTTTCTCCTTCAATATATTTATAATTGTTTGGTATGTGATACCTTTATGACATAAAATACTATTAAAAATTGAAATCGTAATTTTTCCTGAATTTATTTTGATCGAATATCTTCAGACTGTTTTCCATGAATTGCAATTTTAATTCCCAAATATTTATATTCATTTGTCTGTATATTTTTTTTATTATGTCTTCTAAAACCAAATCTTTCATATTGTCTCGCATTATTATACTTTTCATCATAATAAACCAAATATTTCATTTAGCAATAACGTTCATTCTAAATTAATTTATTTCTATTCTGAAATTATGGACGTTCATCATAAAGAATAGTTCAAGCTAAATCCCACGAGCACTAATGAATGACCTTATATCTGTACACGTGTCAAGCCTACTAGATACAGCTTGTTTTGTATATATTTGTATGTTCTGTTGTCTCAATTATTTTGTGTTATGTTATTGCATTATTTTGTTATTATGTTATTGTATTATACTGTATTATTTGTATTCGTTGTGTTATTTATATAGAATCTTATCCTAACTACCAGTTCTATCAGAAGTTATTTGTAAATTATTTATAAGAAGTTGTTTGCGCCGTATACTCGCCAATTTGTAATAGGTTAATCCTGTAAGCAAATTACTAATAAAATTGAGCTTAATTGAATAACGTTTAGGAGAAAATATGTGATGAGGACTCTCCTCTCCCATTCGTCCTAAGATTCCACCAGTGTTATCACGGAAGCTTCTTTGTTGCAGGCGCAGTCAACGAACCTCATCTGAAATCTCGTCTTCCTCAGTGTAGCAACCTCGGGCTGTCTCCCCATTCAGCACGAAAGATGGATGTTATGGCTCTCCGCCCCGCTGCGAAAGGCTGTTCCTCGACCTTCAGCCGCCATCTTTTTGCAGTCCGCGCCGCGCCGTCAGTTAACGAGCATGCGAGACCCGCAGCGAACATTTTATGCAGTTTGCACTGATTAATGATTTCGTTCGGGCGGCCTTCAATGTTTTTGTATCGGGCTGCACTGCGGATTTAGAACCCTTCCAAATCAGAAACTCCCAAGAGGCCACTCTGTTAGGTTAAAAAGTGACTCATCTTTGATCATCGACTTTCTTTGTTAGTACTAATGAACGTCTACACCATGGACTCCCAGCCTTTTTCTTGCACCAACATTTATAAACCTCCTTAATTTGCTTTATTTCCCATCATTTTTTACTTGGAATTTGTTGGGGCCCCCTCGTACCACTACTTATTGAAGATGATTATATTTTCATTCGAGTAATTATTAATGTAAAGTAATTTTTATAATAGAATTTTCGGGAAATTTTGAGTGAAATATGAACAATATAAAAAACCAGGTGTTCTCAAACACGGCCCCAAATTTTCTGTCGACTTTTCGTACGGATGCTCTGGAAACATGACATAAACATCATTCGGTACGTACTCTTTTGATGTTTCAAAAATTACACTAATGTATTTTTTTAAATATTACCCACGCCATTAAAGTGTACTTTACGATAATTACTTTTACAAATTAATGAATTTGAGAAATTTTTCTATGAAGTTCTTCAAAAACTCAAAAGGTTGTGAAAATGATTTCAAATTTTCACATTTTCAGAAAGACTCAAATGTCATTTTCTCAAAATTTGCTCCAATTTTTTTCAATGACACTTTGCATATAGGACCGTATTTTACGTTTCTAAAATACTCTTAGTTAAGAGACCGAAAAAAACAGAAAATGTGGGAAAATGTTTTTAGACGCCAGTAGATGGTAGATGGGAAGAGGGCGGGGCAAATCGAAAAGCTAGCCCAAACTAAAGAGACAGAGAAATAAAAATAACTAGTGCGAGAAATCTCTGCCATTCTGTTTCACCACTCGTTTGTTTATTGCTTCAGATGTGGAACAGGAGATACTATCAATAAGCTCAACTGGGTTTTTCGCACATCACAGATATCACCTGGTAGTTGGGCGGTTTTCGCTAGTTATGAAAATTAAAATGAAATTGTAGCAATGGCGAACAAACAAATTTACTCTAATACCACCACCTAAGAAAAAAGAGCGACAGTCATGACATAGATAAAGTGATTTTCAAAAGAAAAAGGAGAAGACATGCATCGGTAATGCTAAGTCATTTCTAATCGATGTCGATAAATCATTTCTAATTTCTTTGATTAACATTCTCATTTAATTACCAACGAACTTTAAAAACATCTCTGAATTGGAATAACATTGACGTTTAATTGTGTTTTATGTTAATAATAATAATAATAATAATAATAATAATAATAATAATAATAATTCTGAAATTTATTTTCAAGCAAATAACATTACTAATTTTCACCCACGCCATTTCCATTCACTCCTTTCTATTGTTCGTGTTTTGTTTAACCTTCCTCATTTGAGCCTCAGCGAGCTTCGCTTCCGCGCGCCATCTTATCAATGGTTCGCTATGCGGGGGCGGGAGCAGCTCCGCTTCCGCCGGCAACAGGAAGCTCCGAATCGCGGCGGGACCCGGCGCCGATCGATGGCATCAGCATGGGCGCCCGCGGCACGCGACACTGCAGCCCTTCGGAGGCGCCTGGAGGACACGCTGGCGCACGGAGGAGCCAAGAGTGTGGCGGCATTGTGTACTCAATACGGGACCAAGGACTCCTTCGTCCTACTTCGTTAAACGTACTTTCCGATTTTACATCTAAATTGGGCACCGACCTTTTGCTGGGAATATGTAAACTGGACCAAACCAACCCAGGTAAGGGTTGATAGATTGATTTTTTGGGGTTTCCGGGAGCGACAACTTCGTTGGTCATTAGTCCCGTAAGTGTAGTGCAGGCTTTTTTTAGGCGAGGGCGGTGATCTTCCCCCTCTGGATGACCAGAACCGGCGCCACCTGCCGTCGACTAGTGGGGTTTCCCCCTAACCAAGTCCAGTTGGTTGGTTATTCTGGGCGCGTCAACAGCTTTGGTCATACGTCCCGTAAGTGTAGTGCACTTCTTCCGGGAGATGGTGGTGATCTTCCCCCGCTGGATGGCGAGATTCGGCGCCGACCTACTGTCGACTAGCGGGGTTTCCCCCTAACCAGGACTCTCCCACCAGCGGGGCATCGCCCCAGTCGGGGCAAGCTCTAAGCTCCCGACCGATCTCTCGGAATCTGTGGTAGTGTAGTGCATGTTAGTGTAAGTCTGTGTGTAAGGGGAGAGGATAGGACAAGGAAGAGGAAGGACAGATTGCGCGCAGTCCGTGCTGCTATGGTATTCGCCTGGTGTTGATCGGAGAAACCACGGAAAACTACCAATCAGAGCATCTGATCTCTAGAATTCTCCTCCAGGCAACGACTGAATTCGATCTAGCTGAAACGCAAGTGTCGAAAATCCTGCTGCCGTCAGGACTCAAACCTAGGACCTCCCGGTCAGAGGCGCTGCAGTGACATCAGTTGATGCACTGAGCTGCCGCTCCCGGTCCAGGTAAGGGAAATGACTGAGCAAATAGAAGAGTGGTCAAATTTTGCGTTCAGCGTTATAGAATATTAGCTGAAAAAAAGGAAGAAAATGAAAATGGCAAGACAAGAAGAATATCCCCTACAAACTACGCTGCACAATTATGCAAGCCACAGAAACATTGGGCATCTCCTCCGTAAATGAAAATTACAGTCAGAAACGAAATAACTAGTACTTATTCGGTCATCAACAAAACAACCCAATTCATTTAATCATGCAATGATTGAATTCAATATGAAGAGAAAACCAACTTCAACCAAACCATATTTTGAAAGAAATATCTCCACTCCAAAGGGTGATAAAATTGAGAAGAGAGTTATGTATATAACAAATATGAAAATGTTCTTCGAAAATGAAGTGCTACCTTCCACTTTAACTGGAAGGGGTTGCGGTAGTCAGTCTCAATTTACCTATGGCCAAAAAGGAGTCGGTCAGCAATTTACAAATGGGTCTTATATTCTTCTGCTCTCCAATTCCCGTATAGGGAGTGGGGCGCAGGGCGAGTGGAGGGACGGTGTGTGTGTGTGTGTGTGTGTGTGTGTGTGTGTGTGTGTGTGTGTGTGTGTGTGTGTGTGTGTGTGTGTAGCACAAACGAGGGCGGGGCGCTCCGGAGCATCAGCCTGGAGTACGAAGTACGAAGCTCCTCCTGTCAAACGCAGAGCAGCTCTGTCGGAAACACCTGGAGAAGGGATACTCCTCCAAGCAGACTTGTAGGAGACTCCTCCAAGCGACGGGCCACGGCCCGCACGCGATATCTCCTTCCTCTTCCTTCCTCGGTCTGCGCCGGATCCCCCCACACAGCGTGGGAATCACCGCCACCTCCCGCGATGAAAGCACGCGCTACACTTACGGGATTAATGACCTTCGTTATTGACGTGCCCGGGATCATTAATCAAAGAAAATGACTGCAATCCACGAGCCCGCTCTGTCGCTTGCTGCCTCGCACCGCCCCCAGGCCTAGCCAACCCCAACCCGTGCGTCGCCGCCCTTCGTCGTCGCCGTCGCCGTCCCCATCCCCATCCCCGTCCCCGTCCCCGTCGCCGACCCCGTCCCCGTCGCCGTCCCCGTCCCCGTCGCCGTCGCCGTCACGTCACAAGCCGTTGCCGCTGCCAGTCCCCGTTCCTGCCACCATCACCGTCGCCGTCCCCTTCCCCTCGTCCCCGTCGCCATCCCCTTCCCTGTCAGCGTCCCGTCGTCGCTTTCGCCGTCCCCGTCGCCGTCCCCAGTCCCCGTCCCAGTCCCCGTCCCAGTCCCCGTCCCAGTCCCCGTCCGCGTCCGCGGAGGTTCTTCCCGCGCTATGGCGCACGCGCCACCGACCCGCGCGCCGCTCCGGGCCGGCGACTGTCGACGGCAGGTTTACGTCTCCCGACGCGATGCCACGTGACGCAACGCGAGGTGCGAGACGCCCCGCGTCGCAGCGCCAAGTGCGCGTCTGGACGACGTCTCTTCTGAATTCATGGGCCTCTCCGCAGCACACAAACCAGATCCCTCGGACCACACGGCCACGCCGTGCACCTACTACGCCATCGGCGGAGCGTCCGCACTAGAGATGGGCTCAACAGCGTTTCTTCAATAACTGTTATCACAATAACAGTTGACTCGTAATAGCTGTTATTCATAACAGTTGAAAAACAACAGGTCGATGACCAGCAACCTAACATGACTGACTGCTAAGAGTTAAATCAGTTGTGGTGACTGCTGAGAGTTAAACCACGCAAAACGAATAACGTTGGTAGCACCGTAAAGCTTGTGCACCTTACGGCGCTTGCTTACACTACTTTGGCTAACGTTTGGACAGAGAAGCAGCTGATATGAACGAGACTGGATGAACTGCCAAGGATGAATAGTAATTCATATAAAGTGTAGCAAATGTGTAAAAAATATTACTAAAATAAAAGTGATTCGAGTTCAGATTGCAAATATTCTTTCAAATATGCAACTTGTGCATAGTGAAGTGACAAGTGCCAAAAATAATGACGAGAAACAGTGTTTTGGCTTACCTATAGCTAAAGTGTTAATGACTGTCGAATATCAAGTATTATAATGAGAGTTATTTGACAATAACTCATTTGATCTTAGTTGATCTCACATAAGCAACAATGAGACAGAAATAAGTAAAGAAAAAATTGCACGGACTTATTTTAAAGGATAAACTTCTTATTGTAGTGAATACAATAAAATATTAAAATATTGTGGCACATGGTGTGTAATAATGACCAATTATGTATTAATGAATCAATAATTCGAACACTGGCAAATCATGATTGATTAGCTGCAGTGAAGGTGTTATCGTACAAAATGTTTGCCATAAAAGCTTGTAGTAGTTCAGATTAGGCCCAGTAGATTGCTATGCATTTCAACCGATAACAGCCAATAACAGGATAAATAACTGTTGTTTCGTGTAACAGTTACGAAACATTAAGTGTTAAGAAATAACAGTTTAACTGGTAAGGGCACATCCCTAGTCCTCCCGCGGAAAGTGGCTGCGCATGACGCTCCCGGAACGGTCTGCCATCGGGGCAATTTACATGAATTGTAAGGCATTTGGTAGTTAGATTATTTAGGGTCCATGCACACGAGCGTTGCGTTGACGCGCGATTAGTAACGAACGTCGTAGAATAACACTATATCTTATGCGAAACGACACACGGGCTTTTTGACCGTTCCGCATAAGAGACACTGTTAATCAAGACGCGCCTTAATTACCGCGCGTCAAGGCAACGCTCGTGTGCCACAGGCCTTGGTGTTTCGGAGCGGGTCAACTACGGACATCAGCCCCGAAGGAGCAGTGCAAGTTATAGGAGGAAGGTGCGCTGTTCCTTCCCCGCTTGCAGTGAGATCCGGTGCCGCCCTACACGCCAACCTCTCCAAGGTATCTCCCTCTACTGGACACCGACCCAGCCGGATAAAGCTCTATATTTTGAGCAAGCAATTAAGTCCATTGTCACTTGGTCAGATGTGATGCTATCATCCAATCAGGAGTTTGAACGTAACAACAATTACGTCACTATAGTGACGCTCAAGCTCCCGATTGGATAATAGCGTCACAGTTGACAAAGTGTCAACGGACTTCAAGTTTTAATCTATTACCTCCTGATTTGTCTGCCGAGATGTGTGGTTCAGTACCGGCAGCGTGTTAGCGAATCTGACAGATCTCTCGTCAAGTGCTGTGATGTCATGTGACCTGATCAGAAGCAATCAGCTTGTGAAGATTTGTTTACTTTGTCACAGCCAGGGTTCAGCGTTGCCGCTCATCTGACTCTCACGAAGTCGCTCGAGTAGTGCGTATATCCCTATCGTCAGCAGTATCACTGCATATGAAATATATGTGCCTCTGCCGAAGTGAGCCAGGCAAGTTGGGTGTGTGACTACAATGTGTGCCAGGCAAGTTGGTGTGTGAGCGCTTCAGTGCATTGGTCCAAGGCTATGAGTTTCGTGATAACTACGTCCCTCACATCGCGCAAACGTGGAGAAGTGATAAAGAGCCAGGTTCGTGAGTTTTAGCAGAAAAAGCGAACGGCGGGACAATATTACCTTCCGACAATGTTATGGGTAGAGTTGCGGATACGTTCCAGAAAGGCCCGACAATAGGAATAGAGATCGAAACCATCCGGAGCTGATGCATCAAGTTTTCAACGCCATTTGAGAGGTGGTACGATTCGGTTGTGGCGAATGTTATGAATCTGATATCAAAAAGGGTCATCGCCTGTCGCTGTGTTAATACTTTGAGATTTCATTTATCGGTCATGTAGGTGGTGCCGTGTGCGTAGTAATGTGTGGTAACAGCGCATCGAACTGTCAGATTCTCTTACCTGCTGCCGGTACAATATACTTGTTTTTTTTTATAACCTAGCAATTGACGTAAATCAGCTGTTATGGTGTCATCCAATTGTCACTTTGGTGACGTGTAAGCTCCCGATTGGACGAAACCGTCAACACCTGATTTACATCACCAGCCAGGTTATAAAGACGCAAGTATCGTGTAGCTGAGTGACGGTGCGGGGTGTAGGTCGACAGAAGAGTGAGGCTTGGGATGAGAAGAGGGGGTGGGGGGGGCGCGAGCTGAGCCGCAGCGCTGCTGGGGGCCGGGTGCCAGGGGGCCGTGACAGCGCAGCGATTTTTCTCGCTGGCGCCTTCCCCCCTCCTCTCTTCGCCCCACCGACTGCCCTTGTTTTTGCACGTCGCACAAGACGAACGATGTCGTTTGTCGCGTCGGCGCCGCCGCCACCGCCGCCGTCGACCGCCCTCGCGATCGACCCCCCACCCCCCCCCCACCCTCCGCTTAGGCAAAGTTCTTCCGACTAGAGGCGCATGTAATGGAGAGTCGGCAATCGCGAAGAAAGGACTAATATGCATACAAGTCACGTTTGCTTCCTAGAATTTCAATCATAACTCCATCGCATGCCCTATCATTCGTTCCGTTCCCTCTGGCGAGAGAACACGCTGTAAGGCTGTTCTGCATGCACAGCATCATCCGCGCACGGAAAGAAAAAATAAAGGGCACCTATACCCCGGTTTCTTTAACGTGGCGCCTCAAGGCCATGAACTGAACGAAAAGTGAGACACTGTCATCAAATCCGTAGCTTCGTTACGATTTAAATTTTTAGTATTGTAGCTACCGATTGGCTGACAATGTCCCCTTCTCCTTCCAGCTCGTGACCTTGAGGCGCCACGTTAAATAAATGAAAGTATCAGTCGCAATCCACCGAAAGAAGTATCCTCCAGGGCAGGGGTGTCCAACTTGCAAGGTCTCAAGGGTCACAACTAAGACCTTTAACTGATTCAGTGGTATAACGGTATGGATTCGGTGATATAACGGTCAGCGTACCGGACTGTGGTACCCGAGTTTGCTGGTTCAAACCCGATCGAAGCCGTGGATTTTTAAGGGCGAGCAAATCCTTCGTACGCCTTCTTTCGGAGGGGAAGTAAAGCTGGCTGTCCCATGTAGTAGATTTACTGCATGTAAAATATCCTCAAGCCTAGAAGAAGCCTCTTTCGTCGCCCAAGATAATACCTCCTTTCTCCGCTAGGTGAAAGGAGCGTAGCGAAATTTGCGTGGTTAGACGGAAGAGCGGGCCTGATGGCTCGAGTCTCGCCACGTAAAATAAGGCACTAACTAACTAACATGGTTGCGGGCCCTATTTTCATTACTCGGGCTATCCACCCCTGACTCCCCCGTACTGTTGATTTCGGCAGTTTATTCGGCTGCTCTGAAACGGGGGGAGGTTTAGAACCATACGTGATATCAGCCCATGCCATACATAACGCAGGGTAACACATTGGATGATTTAAAATTTCTGAATTTACAAGAAAACATTCTTAAATCTAAAAGTATGTTATTTTCACATTAAGAGGGCGTTGACCCCGATCGGGCGCGTGCTAGATGCACAAAGTTCTCGCCCGACATGGATGAAAGAGACTTTCACTATTTACTATGGACCGAACTATCGATCCGAAACTAAAGACCGGATTCCCGTGTTACTGCATCTTTTGTTTGCTAACTTGAAATGGGACGAAACCTTGACAGAAATTTGAATCATGAAACGGACGTTATTTTAGTACTTGTTTTATTTTGCACGTTTGGGGGGTTTACTGCACGATAGTTAAGGTAATGCTACCTGGAAACTGCACATTTTGCGATTTTACTGGACGAATTGGCCAGATTAACAATTTTACTGCATATAATTTTTATATATTCAACTTGTTTTAGTTTATCCTTTTTACATGTTTCGTTTAAGAAAAAAAGTCTTTATGGCATTGCCCAGCAGTCCATTCGGGACGTCTGTGAAACTCGAGTCCTGTTTAATATGTATTAATTCTGCATTTTGTTGCCATAAGAATTGAGCGTTTGTATATTTCATGATGCCTGTTGCCTACTAAAATTTCGGAGTTATTGCAGCAGGGATAGGTCCACTGAGGTCCTTGGTTGCGGCTGCTCAGCAAACGCATGTTAGGGTCTATCTTCCCAATCGGATCATATGTTCGTTTTGCCAGTCTTTGCCGAACTTGCCAATGCGAGAGCTAGTCACATTTGACCTTATGTCCGGGCACGAAGCTTAGCAACAAGCTGCACTGCATTTCAAATTCATCCAATTTCTCAGAATTGATGTTGCCCTACGAGGTTAGAGAGAATGAGAGCAGTTTCTGAAAGTTTTAGCAGCGTGCACACGTACGTGAAGTGATGTCCAGCACACAGACAAATAGAAATGTAGAACGAAGATTTTCCTGTCTGAAATTGTATTAGTAGATAGAAATATTTCTCAGAAAATAATTTGAATATATATAATTGTAAATTATATAATGCAAATATTAATTGTAAATTATTCATAATGAAAACAATTAACAACATTTATTCTGTAACTTAATTATTTTTTACATCTGAAGATACATTTGTAATTTTATATTTTTGTACTTATTTTTATGCTACTTTAATTTTGTGTTTGAATAATATTTAAAATATCAAAAATGGTTTGTTTAAATAATGTGTACAGACTTAAGTATAGTTATTTACCTGAAATATCTCATACAAAATGCAGAAATACGTTATTAAGTGGATTAACTGGAGTTTTTAGGCTACATAACCCCGTTTTGCAAAGACTTGATCTTTTAATTGCATTTTTTTGCACGTTTTGGTGTTTTACTGCACGTTTTAGAGAGTTTTACAGCATGAAAATCCGGTGTTTATTAATTACCTTTCGCGGGCTACAATATTTGGTACCGCGGGCCGCCAGTGGGACATCCTTGCTCTAGGGTTTCCTCCGCCCACTCTCTTTCAACAAGGAACGACCAACATGGGTTATTTTGACTGTAAACAACAACAAAATAATCTCACAATAAAATGATGCATATATAATTGTCATACTTTTCCACATGTTTTACTTATGGCGAGTCCAATCGATAAGCTAACTACTGAATGTCGGCAAGAAGAAAATCTACATGGTTCACACAAAATATATTCATGCAAATTTGTGAATTGCTAGTATTGGCGTGAGAATAACGACATCCACTAAAAGACTCGACGCAGCTGTACGCACGTCTCCTGCGACCGACTAGACGTTGAGTTGCGGCGTAGAGGACCACGAACTGAGTACTACATTGGTCTCTAGTCCCATGAATGTAGGGCAGTGTTGTGTGAACAAGAGAACGACTGTTTGATTCAATGATGTCACCGGACACATCAACTGCTGTGGTCACTGGTCCCGAAAGTAAAGTGAATGTTTGTATGCCGCGAGGTGACGGTGATCCTCCCCCGCTCGGACGAAAGATCCGGCGCTGACCTACATTTCAGCCTTCGTGATTCCTCACTTCCCCAGCGAGGCACCGCCACAGCCGGGACAAGCTCTGTAAGCTCCGCAGTGGACACGCGATATGCATTACAGTTTAGTGCGTGTAAGACCAATTGTGTGTGTAATGCAACAGAAGATGACAAGGAAAAAGAAGAAAATATCACGCGCGGTCCGTGGCACGTTGCTTACGATGTGGTCTACTGCTCCGTTATTGTCCTGATATTGATCACAGAAGCCTCGAAAATAAAAATATTGCCCAGAGAAATCTACCGGTCAGAGCCCCTGGCCTCTCAAACGCCCCTCCAGGCTGTTAAATTCGATCTATTCAGCCAGTGATGAAAATGCGCATTGTTGGAACTCATTCGAAACCCTGTTCATCAGCGACACTGCAGAGGAAACTTTCGTTCTGATTGAGTCAAATCTCCCGGTCCCACGAAGATGCGTAGCCATTTGTTTCTTGTAAGTCTTCAATACATTATCTTATACGTACTATCTTCCCATGCTGTGGTGCCGGGTTCGATTCCCGGTCGAGGCCAAAATAGTGGTAGCTTTCCTTGCCGGCTGCTCTGATCGGTAGTTTTCCATGGTTTCTTCGATCAACACCAGGCGAATGCCGGAGCCGTACCCTACCAAACGGGCCACCGACCGCGAGCGATCTTTCCTTCCTCTTCCTTGTCCTATCCTCTCCCCTTACACACACTTACACTAACATGCACTACACTACCACATATTCCGGGAGACCGGTCGGGAGTTTAGAGCTCGTCCCGGCTGGGGCGGTGTCCCGCTGGTGGGAGAGTCCTGGTTAGGGGGAAACCCCACTAGTCGACGGTAGGTCGGCGCTGGATCTCGCCACCCAGCGGGGGAAGATCACTGCCATCTCCCTAGAAAAAACATGCACTACACTAACGGGACTAATGACCGAAGCAGTTGACGCGCCCGGAACCATGAAAAAATCAATCAATCAATCAATCCCGGTCAGAGGCACTGCAGTGACATCAGTTGGTGCCCTGAACAACCTCAATCGGTGTTCGTGACGGCAAGCGGTGTTTTTTTGAGCAGAGGGGTTGGTCGACCTGTGTACGCCGAGTCACTGCCTGTATCTGCAAACACTTTTGTCAGCGCGAGTGTCAGTTCAAAAGGTTCTACGTGCGTAAGCCAGTGCATGCGGAATTCGATTCCAAAGGATCGTCTTCGAGAAGTATTGGCATCAATAACCTCACGTGCTGACTTGCTACGTCGCTCAAGAATGTTGGCTCTTGACTGTATTTACAAACACACAATGTCATGCTCATGATGTGATCCTTTCAAAAGTACTTTCGTGAACAGGTAGAGAGAGTCCATCAATTAAGATTTGTATACGCACGTTACACGTACAAGCCGCCTGTGGCAGACCCACATTGTTGAAATGTTCTTTTCTTCTACACATTAATTTGTAGAATCTCTTGATCTAGTTCAGTACCAACATACCGTTTTGCCGACACGGGACAGGAGAGTGCGAAGGAAAGATTCAATGTTATCAACACGAAGTGCGGGGATTACAATAATCTTAATACAGTCAGATCTTAAAGAAGCTATGCTTTTAAGACTTATTTTAAAAATGTAATTTTCTTTTAGTAATTACTAATTAGTGAAGGTAGATGCAAATCGGCCCGAATATCATAAATGTTGTAATGATGATGTTACTATTGATACTTGGTTACTTGATGTAAAAAACATGTTTATGTTTTAAGCTTATTAAAACCTTAAGAAATTAACAGGTTTTTCATTACAAATTTACATAGTGATCAGAGCCGTAAATGTACATTATGATTCAGGCGCCTATCGCAAGCATAGAATTTCTGTGTTGCCGTATCTGTCACATCGTAGATACACCTCCCATTGTGATCAAACCACACCTTTTCATTGCTCTAATTTCAATTTTGTTAGTTAACACTTCTTCAACATCAAATAAGAATAACTACACAGCAGATTTTCTCGCATAATTTTTAACTTTCGAAATTTTAGAAAATACAGATAGTTCAACGAATATGAGATGAGCACCATTTTTAAGCGATTCTTTAATTATCAGATGATAAAAATTTGAACCATTTTCGAGTTATATTTTAAAATGTTAACGCTTCATGTAAAGTACCCCCTAAATACCCGTTTCAAATTCGCAGGACTTCTAGTTCGGCCAGAACGATCAAGGAAAACGAATTTTGGACAAAACCATCTGAACGGTTTAGATAGGCCATAGCGTTCATCACAGGCGGACGAGCAGGTGTTTCGTCGCCATATCGTTGGTATCAAGGACTCACAAATCGTACATTCCAATAACCAAATGCGTTAAAAGACGTAAATTACGTCATATACGAACAAGATTTATCAAGTTATCAAGATTTACCTTGTTACAAGGGGCCCGACAATACGAGTTTTCTGTCGAAATATCGCCGTCGTATTTTTTCCACAAGTGAAGTTCCGAATATTTGAAGAAGCACATGCTGGTAGCGTTGAGAGCTCTCCCGCCTCTTTCGCGCATGAGCCCCCCCCCCTCCCCCCGCGCCAACGCGAGGTCGCGGTGCCCCAGCGCACAGCTGTTCCGCCTCTTCACTTCGCTTCGCTGCAGCCAGCGGCTGCTTACTATTAGCCAGAGCTCATCTCTCGGATTATTTTGTTTCCGCGAGCGTCAACTACGATCGTTATTAGTTTCGTAAGTGTAGTACAAATTAGACATTGGGAAGTCGCGATGTTCCTCCCCCGTTGGATTCGTCGATATTGATTTCGGGTACATCAACTACTATGGTCGTTAGTCCCATAAGTGTAGTGCGTGTTTTTGCTCGGGAAGTGGCGGTGGTCTTCCCCCGCTGGATGGCCAGATCCGGCGCCGACCAGGTTGCCCCCCAACCAGGACTCTCCCACCAGCGGGACAACGACCCAGCCGGGAAGCTTGTAAGCTCCCAACCGGTCTCCCGGAATATGTGGTAGTGTAGTGCATGTTAATGTAAGTGTGTGTGTAAGGGGAAAGGATAGGACAAGGAAGAGGAAGGAAGGATCGCGCGCGATCCCTGGCCCGTTTCTTAGGGTACTGCTCCGGCATTCGCCTGGTGGTAATCCGAGAAACCACGGAAAATTACCGATCAGAGCAGCCGGCCGCTAGAATTAACCTCCAGACAGCGACTGAATTCGACCTAGTGTCGAAAATCCTGCCTCAGTCAGGACTCGAACGTACGACCTCTTGGTTAGAGGCGCTGCAGTGACATCAGTTGATGCACTGAGCCACCCCCGTTGGAATATAAGGTTGGTTGTTAGTGATTCCGGGCATGTCAACTAATGAGGTCGTTAGTCCCGTAAGTGTAATGCATGTTGGTTTTTGTTTCATCGGGAGGTGGCGGTGATCTTCTCCAGCTGGATGGCAAGATCCGCCGACCTACCATCGACTAGCGTTTTCCCCAACCAGGTATCTCCCAGCGAGGCACAGCGCCTCACGGGAGAAATTTAAGCTCCCGTCTGTTCTCCTGATATGTGTGGTAGTGTAGTGCATGTTAGTGTAAGTGTGTGTGTAAGGGCTGAGGATAGAAGGAAAAGGAAGGAAAGATCGCGCGCAGTCCGTGGCCCGTTTGTTAGGGTACTGCTCTGGCATTCGCCTGGTGTTGTTTGGAGAAACCACGGAAAATTAGTTATCAGAGAAGTCGGTCTCTATAATTCTCCTCCAACAGCGCCTGAACTCCACGTAGCTGACGAGCTAGTGTCGAAAATCTTGCCACTGTCGGAACTCGAACCTAGGACCTCCCGGGCAGAGGCACTGCAGGGACATCAGTTGATGCCCTGAGCCACTTCTCCTCGTCCGATGGAATAGGACTGGTTAAGACCTACACAGCAGTTGGCGGGATCTCCCCCTCCGGGTGTCTCTCTGAGTGGCCGCCAGCCCCTTCCCGATGGGAAGCGGGGTAGTGCATGAAAATGTGTATGGGAGAAGGACGAGTCAAAGATTGAGTGCGGCCCGTGGACAGTTTGTTAAGCAATACTTTGGCACTCTCTTCGCATTGACCTGAGCAATTACGAAAAACTACCTATCGGAGAAGCTGTCTGCTATCGTTCTCCTGCTGACAATGGCAGAATTCAACCTAACTCTGTAAGTTGAATCAAAAACCTTCCACACCGTCGCGGTTTGAATCCTAGAAACTCCTATCAGAAACTCTGCAGCGGCAACAGATGTAGTGAGTCATGTCAGCCGGTGTCTTCCTTTTTGATGAGCCCCATTTAATGCAACCATCATGTGTCGTATCAAAGTGCATCGGCTTTTATTACGTGAGTACACGTGAGCGTTACATCAAGCCGCCAGACAAAAACCATCTGTTCTCAAAGTCATTCAGTCCAGCCCACCCCAATCAGAGTCGTTTAGAAAGCGTTACAGGCACCACACTGGCCAACGTCCTAACACCCGAGCAGACTGATACACATTCGCATCTTCACATCGCTTTCACTAGGCGCTATTATCGCCTCGCGCTATCTATAGCCCGTCTTTTTCGGTCGGGCGACATGTGGTTGCCGCCCCTTCCCGTGCCAACCAGCGCCTTTGGAAAGTGCCCCCCCCCTCCGCCCCTGCCGTCGTCACCGCGCCTCCGCACACGCCCACACCCACACCCAGCAGCCTCCTGCCGCCCCGCCCCGTCTCAACCGGGCTCCCTCGTCACCACACCTTCCACGCCATTCATCTTTGCCCACCCTATCCTCACTTACGCCTCCGCCCAGCCTCCCTCAGTTCCCGCCATCACCGCCTGTGGCGCGCCGCTCCGCCCCCCCCCTCCTCTCCCCCCCCCTCCCCCCCCCCCCCCCCCCCCCCCCCATCCATGCCCCGCCCCTCCTCCCTGCCGTGCCCCGGCCCGCTTTGCCCCGCCCCGCCTACCCGCCCGCCTAGGCCCCGCCCCGCTTCACCTTGTTCCGGGCACCGCCTTTGCACTGCCCCGCCTTGCCCTGCCTTGCCCCACCCCGGTTTGTCTTCGCGACCTCCTTGCCCCGCCCCCGCCTTGCCCTCCCCGCCTTGCTCTGCCCCCCACCTTGCTCCGCCCCGCCTTGCCCGCCCCCCGCCTTGCTCCGCCCCGCCTTGCTCCGCCCCGCCTTGCCCGCCCCGCCTTGCTCCGCCCCCGCCTTGCTCCGGCCCCGCCTTGCTCCGCCCCGCCTTGCTCCGCCCCGCCTTTCTTGCTCCGCCCCGCCTTGCTCCGCCTCACCTTGCTCCGCATCGCCTTGCTCCGCCCCCGCCTTGCTCCGCACGTTTGTTCGCCCCTCCTCCCCGCCCCGCCCCGCCCCGCCCCGGCCCCCGCCCCCGCCCCGGGCCCCGCCCCGCCCCGCCCCGCCCCGCCCCGCCCCGCCCCGCCCCGCCCCGCCCCGCCCCGCCCCGCCCCGCCCCGCCCCGCCCCACCCCGCCCCGCCCCGCGCCGCCTCGTGCCACGCCCGAGTGCCGCGCAAGACGGCGCGGGAGGTTCTTTGATCTGCGCCGACGCGACTTACGAGCGCGAGTCGACTGTTCATTAACGCCTGCGGGAGGGGGAGGGCTGGGGGAGGGGGTGGGGGCCGCTGGCGCCGACACCGCTCCGCGCGCTGCTCTGTTTCGGCGGTCGCCGCCCCGCAGACACCCGCGCTGCGATGCGCGCCCAATGACATGATGCACTCTTTAGGCATGGAAAGCCTTACAGAAGAAAACCTTTCATTTCCCTAAACACGCTCAGTCTGTGATTTCCCGCCTCTATAACCTCAAGATTTATATTATTGTCACACGACTTTTGGAGGAGATATTCTCGAAGGCTTCTGGTAATCATGAAAATGCTTCAAAATTAAATCAAATTTATGTATGAATTGTTCCATTAAAGATATAATTTATTCTCCTTGCAGAATGTTTTATTTATTTACTACTAAAATGTGTCAGATGTACAGAGAAAAATTATAATGGAAAAGGTGCCAGAAATATATTTACTCCCCTCATTTAATGTAGGTTGCGCACGCCTTTGTCTATAAAAAACATCACATCCACGTAAACACATGGATTGCAAAATTTCATCTTTAAAATGATAAATGAAAAAATGCGCACGCACACTGATATGAAATTTTCGGCAGATTCAATTTAATGTTCTAAGAAGTATGGGTTTCAAACACTTAGAATTACAATAACGTGGCTTTTACGACAATTGCTACCAGCAAGTGTAGACTATTAGAAGTTATTAGTATATTCTTAGAATGCAGCCAAGCTTCACTCCTAAATAGCACTGAAAACATCAACTTTACAGATGTATTTCAGCAAAACATCAGTTGTTTAAAAAAATAATATCAAGAGTGTGATAAAAATGAGAGAAGGACAGTATAAAAATGTCCACGACAATTTTCCAAAATTGGATAAAATACGTTTATGAAGTAATACTGGGTACCTGCGTTAGAACTTAAAGTATCGTGTTCTAAAGTTTTCTATTAATTTTTTCCTTAATTACTGCATAACCACTTGCGTAGCTATAGAGAAAGTTCTGTTAAGCAGCAGTGAATAAGTCGATTTTTCGGCAGAATTTCCGCAACAGATATGGTTGATATTGCGCTTTGATTTTGAAACGGATATTTCAAATCTGAGAATACTTTACATGAAGTGCAAAAACTATTTCCAAAATTTTCTCAAAAATGGCTCCAAATTTTTTCCTTACATTTCTTCCCTCGAATATATCAAAAAGTAAATTTATAAAAATTAGGCGGTTCGGATTTTCGTTGAAACTATTGTTTTCCTGAAGTGTAAGGCTAACGAATTGTGCAATTACTTTGGTTCAGAGTTCAGACATGTTAGCTCAATTAGTTTCAACGTCACGTGTGACTAAGTTCCTGCGAAATATTTTTGCGAGTTGGAAACACTTTAGCAGGTTCATGTAGTATTATAATATTACTGACAATTACAAATAATCCGAGTGAGTATGCGCTGTAGTAGCATCACTAGTTTGACTTTGATGAATGTCCCCAACTTTAGGCGGGCATACAAATAAACTTTAATTTTATCGAAGAATAAATGCATTTGAATATGTTTGTTAGTCATAATACACAACAGGTAAAAATAATAGCTGAATAAATTGAAATTATCTACTTTTAAGAGCTTGTATGACGAAAGCATGTTTACAGAATGAGACGAGTTTCAACAAGATCTGACATCTCGTGCCTGCGTCTCCAGCATGGCAAATGGCAGTTCCCGTGACACTTTCTCTTTCAGACTGATCTCTTCAAACAAGCTTTTCCAGCCCCGACTGCATCAATAAATATATATTACCGCCCAAGCGATCAAAGTACATAAACTGACCCGTACGTGATATATTTGCACGGCGAACTTGCACGCGGCCGCAGTTTCGTGCTGAGGCTCCTCTCGTGAGCTCGAGGAGAAGGAAATTATTTTTAGAGTGTGATTCGCGCGCGCGCCGCTTGGGGCGCCTTCCGCACGCGCTGCTGCATCGCCCTCGCCCTCGCCCTCGCCCTCGCCCTCGCCCTCGCCCTCGCCCCCGCTCGCGCCCTCGCCCACGCCCACGCCCTCACCCGCGCCCTCGCCCGCGCCCTCTCCCTCGCCCGCGCCCGCACATTAATTAGCGCGAGATAAGATGCAGCAGGCGGCGAAGATGGTTCAACGCATCTACTGATGTCACTGCAGGGCCTCTGACCGGGGGATTTAGGGGTCGAGTCCTGCCGCTGGCAGGATTTTCGACACTAGCTACATAGCTCGGTCCAATTCAGAAACCGGCAAAGGTGGCTTAGGGCACCAGTAGATGTCACTGCAGTGCCTCTGACCGGGAAGTCCTAGGGTTCCACTCCCGGCGATGGAAGGTCTAGCTAGGAACTAGCTTCATAGCTGGGTTCTAGGCGAATGCGGGACCGGCGAATAGCGGGCCAGCACCCTAACAAATGGGGGCACGGAACACGTGCGATTTTCCTTGTCTTATCCTCTCCCCTTATCCACACTTACACATACTTCCACTACACTATCACACACGTCGCGAAACCAATCGGGAGCTTAGAGCTTGTATCGGTTGTGGCAGGAAGAATTCTCTGCGTGCACAGGTGAATCGCGAATCAGAGTAATGTCAAATCGGCCACTGGTCAATTCATTCCTTTACTTTAGCATAGAATAGTAATTCTTCCTCTCATTGGCACCTCTAGGAAGCTTTCACTATGATTTGACTACAGTATGACTTTGACAGTTCAGACGTGCCCTACGAGTTTCACGGAAACCTGGCACAGGACTCAATTAGACGTGGAAGTCAATTAGGCGAACAGTTGTATTGCAGAAGTGTTTATCCCTTCTTTTAAATTAGAGAATATCACTTCCTTAGGCGTGCGAAGTCTAAAATAGGAGGGTGCCCCAAGTACATTTCTGAGCTCCCTTTTCCAGGGAACATTTTTGTTTACATATAAATTAATAAAAAACACAAAGAGAATGAAATCAAAAGTTCGATGACGCAATTAATAAATACAATTGGTTTTATGTTCAATCATGTGCACGGTTGTCATATGATTGAAAAATCTCTTCTCCGAATGTCGTACAACAACTTCTCGAATTATCAGGTTAAAAAGGAGAAAATAAGGAACTGAACATATTTGAGGAAATAAATGGCTTTATTGCGGAAGACTGGGGGTCGTTTTCAAAATGTTCAGGGAAATGGTTCAGGGTTTGGCACAACAATTCTTTACGAGCTAAGGCCTACCAGCGGCGTCCCGGCCTTGTGACCATGAGTTGAGGGGAACGTGTGGTTAGCACCTAGCGATCGCTACGCAGTATCTCTGATCTTCTCAACCTGAGACGTGAGCTTTCTCATCGTCATACAGCATCGGATACTGCAAGGAAATTGCAAGGAAAGCGCACACTATAATCTGACCCGACAGGGAATCGAACCCGGGGTTGCGCCGTGGAGTACGGTTAGAGTAATTTTTATTTTAAAAACAACCATTTACAAAGTCCGGACTTTCGGGTGGGTACATCTTGATGTACTTTCTAGTACATCAAAAGACGACTAACCTCGAAAGCGAAAACCTCGCAACGAAATATAAGTTGACGAAAAGAAAATTATCCCGCGAGTTCAGCAATGCGAGTTCGATTGAAACCGACTTCACACTTGTGAATGCTGTAATACGGCTAGAAGAATAAGTATTGGCACTTGGCAATCTACCACAGCGCTCAATCCGTTGGCTCATAGCGCCTTTGGGTAGGAGACGCCTTCGAAATACTTTGGGGGATTTACAACAGCCACTCTGGCAATGGAGGTGTTGTTGACTTGCGAACGGTCGTCCGTAAACATCGAATTCGATTCGCGTCCAACGCAGTTCCACAAGTCATGAAACAGCAGAGGCGAGAATATACCGAAAGAGATATAGGTACTCTTGATTCTTGTCTTTATTACACAGAACACCGTTTTAACACTAACATCTTTAGCCATCTGATCTGATTTTCCTCACCCTCTTTTAAACGCCTACTTCGCGGCGGCGGCCTTCGGTTAGGTTGATTGATTGATTTTTTCGTGTTTCCGGGCGCGTCAACTGCTTTGGTCATTAGTCTCGTTAGTGTAGTGCATGTTTTTTTCTCGGGAGATGGCGGTGATGGCGAGATCTGGCGCCGACCTACCGTCGGCTAGTGGGGTTTCCCCCTAAGCAGGACTCTCCCACCATCAGGGCACCGCCCCAGTCGGGACAAGCTCTAAGTTCCCGAACGGTCTCCCGGAATATGTGGTAGTGTAGCGCATTTTAGTATGTGTGTGTGTGTAAGGGGAGAAGATAGGACAAGGAAGAGGAAGGAAAGATCGCGCGCGGTCCGTGGCCCGTTTGGTAGGGTACTGCTCCGGCATTCGCCTGGTGTTGATCAGAGAAACCACGGAAAACTACCGATCAGAAAGGCTGGCCGCTAGAATTCTCCTCCAGACAGCAACTGAATTTGACCTAGCTGAAAAGCTAGTGCCGAAAATCCTGCCGCCGTCAGGACTCGAACCTAGGACCTCCCAGTCACAGTCACTGCAGTGACATCAGTGACATCAGTTGATGCTCAGGCCATTAGTCCCATAAGTGTTGCACGTTTTATCGCGGGAGATGGTAGTGATCTTCCCCCGCTGAATGGTGAGTTCCGACGACGACCTACACCGGTTTGCGGGAATTTTCCCCAACCAGGTATCTCCCACCAGCGAGGCACGAGCTCTAAGCCTCTCGTCCCAGACGAGAGAGGCTCTACGCTCCAGTCCAGTCTCCCGGTGTGTGGTAGTGTAGTGCAAGTAAGTGTAAGTAAGAGGTGAGGAAAGGACTAGGATGAGGAAGGAAAGATAGCGCGCGACCCGTCCCCCTTTCATAGGGTGCGTTGTAAGTGTAAGTATGTATTTGGGGAGAGGATAGTAAAGAGACAGAAAATACCGCACGCGGTACTTTACCCGTCTGTGAGGGCACCGCGCCGGCATCGCCTGGTGTTGATCAGAGGACACAACGGAAAACTACCCAGCAGCAAACCACTAGAATTCTCCTTCAATCAGCGGTTGAATTCTCCCTAGCTATCTAGATACTTTCGATATCAATCAATAGCGTTGGAGCAATCGACATCAATATCGATATTCTGCTTACGCGCAGTTTGAGTGTCATATCGCTTTCGAGCATCTGCTCATGTACTGAAGATCGATATTGATATCGATTGTTGCCCGCGAAGGCGTGCTAAAACACGCTACTATATTCTGATTTATTTAAACCGGAAGCGGCAGCTCAGTGCATTAACTGGTGTCACTGCAGCACCTCTGACCGGGAGATCCTAAATTCGAGTCCTGACAGCGGCAGGATTTTCGACACTAGCTTTTCAGCTAGATTGAATTCAGTCCCTGTCTGGAGGAGAGTTCTAGCGGCCGGCTGCTCTGATCGGTAGTTTTCCGTGGTTTCTCCTATCAACACCAGGCGAATGCCAGAGCAGTACCCTAGCAAACGGGCCACGGACCACGCGCGATCTGTCCTTCCTCTTCATTATCCTATCCTCTCCCCTTACACACACACTATTACACTAACATGCACTACACTACCACATATTCCGGGAGACCGGTCGGGAGCTTAGAGCTTGCCCCGGCTTGGGCTGTGCCCCGCTGGTGGGAGAGTCCTGGTTAGGGGGAAACCCCACTAGCCGACGGTAGGCCGGCGCCGGATCTCGCCATCCACCGGGGGAAAATCACCTCCCGGAAACACGAAAAAAATCTATCAATCAAAAAATTGATTTATTGAACATGGCGCCTCACGGTCACGAGCGGGAAGGAGATGTGCACATTGTCATCGAATCGGCAGCTCCGAACCAAAAATTTAAATCGTAACGAAGTTCCCAGTTGGATGACAGTGTCCCCCTCTACGTCCAGCCCGTGAACTTGAGGCGCCACGTTAAATAAATCGGAGTATGCCGTCGGTGAGTGGCCTGTCGAATCGGTTGCAAACTGAAGGGGCCCAGCAGCCCCCTGCGGCGCGATGCCATCGGCAGCCGCTGGATTCGCAGCGGTGCGGACGTCGCGGCAGCTTCCTCAAGGTTGATTATTATTTTTAATCTTCTTGGCCGATGAGAAACGGCTGCGTCGATACGAAATGAACAGCGTCCTCGGGATCTAGACATCTGCCAACCGCGTTGCGCGGCTAATGATAGCCGCTAGGAATGGGGCTCTCACGGAACCACAGGTTGGCACCTCATCGTTTCTGGAATGGACCTTCGCTTTTCTTGTGTGAACTTCATGGCGGACACGAATATATTGAGTTGATAAAAGTGAAATGATCACGCTGAACAACACGTTTGCAGAACGACGGAGGTATACCACAAACCCAACAATTTCAGTTATGAACAAGAAACTACCACTTACTAGATATTGTAATTACACAATATTGTAATTACACTGCAAATTTAAATAACTAAACTCTTGTGGTTTGTTACTTGTTTAAATAAAATAACTAATTTAAATATAACTAATTTACCTAATAAATTTAATGTTTCTCTTCTCACATTTACATTTTTAAATGATATTCATTGCATTGCATTCATTGTATTCATTATTTTTATTGCCTTTTCAAGTTAAATTATTGTATATTATTTATAAATTTTTAGATCTGTTCACGCAGTTTAGTACAAGACTCAATTACCTGCAGGTGTGGATGGAGGCGGTGGCGAGTTAAACGCGAGACATTGAGAGTCAACGTTATATCTACATCCCTTTCAAGCCTCAATAAAAGCACGAGACATTACAGATTTGCTATACACCAACGAATTCTCTATTTGTTCACTGCATATTACCTATGTAATCTTTTCACGCCACGATAAGAGCGGTGTGAGTGAAGGAGCTCTTAAAGGGAAAGGTTTGGAATGAAAGCTTCCAGCATTGAGTAATGTTTGGCCGCAGCGATAAAATTAAACGCTTAATGTCGACCGGTGACAGGAGACAACAAAGGTGAGGACGGGAGGTGGGGACAGACCAGCATGCAGGGTGGCTGCTCTGCCGCCCCCTGGGACTCGCGCCCCAACAGCCCAAGTCCCCTCCCCCAGGGCTCGCCCTCGACCCGCCTGACCCCGCCCCGCCCCGCCCCGCCCCGCCGCCTCTCGCCGCCGCCCACCGGCGCCGCAAATACGACGCGGGGCGGCGACGCGGGCGGGGCGCGCTGGCGGCGGGCCCGAGTTCAAAAGCGGACGGGGGCGGCGGCGGCGACGACGTCAACCGCCGCGGCGCTTCGCCAGTCGCGCCCCGCCCCCCGGCCCCGCCCCCACCCCCGCCCCGCCCCGTACGCCTTCCGCCTCAACTACCCAACGCTCAATTTCAACATTTTCATTGTGAAACAGAAACAGGATGAGAGGACCAACATACTCAATATCGAATAAGCAGAATGTTACATCAATTTACATTGCGTTTTTGTAGACAAGGATTTTGACAAGAACAAGACACGATTTTGTAGACAAAGATTCAGATGAATTCAGTATTTGAATTACGTAAAATTTGTAATATTCCTACGTATTCTGTAATTACCTATGACTATGTAGGGATTATTGTGGAGTGTTTCTATTCCACCCAGGGACATAGCCCCTACCTCACAGTGAGTGCCGTACTTTTTTTCTGCCTGTACCTAAACTCCTTACTTATTAATACTTATAGTAAACTAAATACCATATTTAATATTTGTATTAAATCGTTATGGACGAATAAAAAAATTAAAAGATTCACGTAAACCTGTGGCCACCAAAGTGAATGGACATTCTGTTGGGTTGTAGTCGTTTTTGTGACTACCAGACAGCAGAAAACTGATGATGGCTAAGCCATCGAAAGCTGCTCTTATTGAAATAAATAATACTGTTGACAATGACAACGCCTTCAATCATTTCAATTATGTAAATGACAACTATAACTCACCCCTAAACCAATACATTCTGTTGCTACCAGTGCCCACAGGCAAACAGCGACACTTGGAAATGGTTCCGAGTCGGGGAGGAAAGGTGCCGGGCAGTTGGTGCGCAGGACGGGGATCGAAACCCTTTCGCAGCACGTTTCTCCCGCTGACCGCAGGCACACCAACCTTTCCCTGCTGCTTCTGACCACTGCGGGAAGGGCGTGCATTTTTATTAGGGGAGTGTGGTGCTTTGGAACAGAAAGCTGCAACTCCGCCCACGTGCGAGCCCGCGGCCCAGCGTCCCCGGCCATTGGCTCCCTTCTCCCTACACCGCCTACACTCTTCTTCTGTACTAATAAATAGGGAACGGATTTTCATGTAAATACATGTTTTTGCAGGGGCAAGATACCTGCATTCACTAATTTTTTAGACTTAACACGACACTGAACGAATTGGAACCATTTTTATTTTACATATTTTGGTATAATTACATATTTTTACATATTTTATCTATTTCTACAAATTTCGTGACATTGTAATATATTTATAAGTCGAAAATCAACATTTCACATGCGAGTTCGAAATACATTTTAGTTGAAAACTAATTTTGTTTCTGAAATACAAAGTCACGTCAATGCGCTTGTATTATCGCCGAACCTTTATGTTTAATTGTCAAATTTATCCCTCCCCCGTCCCTCCTGCTTCTTGGAAACCGCGTAGTCGGGATAAAGGATGAGCAGATGTATGTGAAGCAAAAGGTGCTTCAACCACGTCTTTTATAGACTCTATGTTTCCTTGACCCCACTTCCCGGACCCCCACGGACAAGGAAGAGGAAGGAAAGATCGCGCGCGGTCCGTTGCTCGTTGGTTCGGGTACTGCTCCGCCATTCGTCTGGTGTTGATTGGAGACACCACGGAAAACTACCGTGCATAGCAATCGGCCTCTAGAATTCTCCACCAGGTAGCTACTGAATTCGACCTAGCTGACATGCTAGTCGCAGAGGCACGTTCCCCAAAAGTACACAGGGGAGAGAGTCTGGTCATCCCTCAACTAGAATAAAAGGGATAACATTACGAAACAAATGAACTTTAGCTAAATGTATTGAGTCAACCCTCTTTATATTTAATGAATTTTGAGAAATAGTTCGCAAACCTTGGACCATTCACTACTTACTCTACTCCTAATGTCGGTCCACTAGTGTGACATAGCTCCATTTGGATTTCATCACGGTCGCTTATATCGGACATAAACAGATTGTCAGTGGAGCAACTAGTGTTCCTCCGATTCCAATTTTACGGTCGGCTTTTTCCGTCGGCGTTGATTCATGTCGCGAGGCTGGGCAGAGTGGTCTCGCGCAAGATCACGCGACCGATCAATGATCTCACCCCGATATTTGCCTGCGCCCGCGGGCGGAGAGTTGGCAGCTGCAGCCGCCTCATCTGCCGGGGAAAACCCGCAGCCGCAAGTCCGCGCCTCTCCTGCCCCACTTGGCCCCCGAGCCACCCCCACCCCCACCCCACCCCACCCCACGGCAAAAGCAGCTGCGCTCACACGCTCGCAATGCCAGACTGTTTATAAAACGACTTTTGTCAAACGTCTATAAAGCAGTTCGTAAAAAAAGTGTATTGGACACAGTCAAATTTTATGTTAAATTGTTTGCCCAGACCTATGTTAGGCATACGGTGGATGGTTGGTTATTAGTGATACCGGGCGCGTCAACAGCTTAGGTCACTAGTCCCGTAAGTGTAGTGCATGTTCTCTCTCTCTCACTCTCTCTCTCCCTCTCTCTCTCTCTCTCTCTCTCTCTCTCTCTCTCTCTCTCTCTGGAGATGGCGGTGATCTTCCCCCGCTGGATGGCGAGATACAGCGCCGACCTACCGTCGGCTAGCAGAGATTCCCCCTAACCAGGACTCTCCCACCAGCGGGGCACAGCCCCTGCCAGGACAAGTTCCAAGCACCCGACCGATCTCCCGGAATATGTGGTAGTGTAGTGCATGTTAGTGTAAGTGTAAGTGTGTGTGTGTGTAAGGGGATAGGATAGGGCAAGGAAGAGGAAGGAAAGATCGCGCGCGGTCCGTGGACCGTTCGGTAGAGTACTGCTCCGGCATTCGCCTGGTGTTGATCGGAGAAACCACGGAAAATTACCGATCAGAGCAGCCGGCCGCTAGAATTCTCCTCCAGACAGGGATTGAATTCGACCTAGCTGAAAAGCTAGAGTCGAAAATCCTGCCGCCGTCAGGACTCGAACCGACTGGAACCTAGGACTTCTCGGTCAGAGGCGCTCCAGTGACATCAGTTGATGAACTGAGTTACCGCTCCCGGCCCGAAATACTGTGTATTAACAACACTGTTTCGGCCTCTGATCTTCCTTTATGATTAAAACATAGTGAGTCGTGGACAACGTATATGAGTGAGGGTACTTCTGATTCTCATCTGGAAGTGCGCTTCGGTCGACCCCTCACAGCTAACCACTTTCGTTCGTTTAGTCTAGACTCTGTCGTGGAAAGTAACCGAACCTAACATCCGGACGTAAATATGGCGAAATGGGCTGTCTTTGACCTTCGCTGTTCTCTCAGCAGCTGCGTTACTCTGGCGAATACTGATTGCTTGTTGCGTAAAATTATTTGACGAAATTAGGACATGTTCTATGTCATTTTTTCATTCCCATTGAATTATTTTACTAGATAGCTGCAGATCGATCGATAACGATAAACATTATGATTCAGATTATTAGCTAACAGGTGACTGATGAATCATAGAAGTTTACAGTTGTCAATCATATAGTGGTCTTCACAATGTTTCGTCGGATTATGTGTATTGCGAAATAACTGGTGGGGTGGTGACGGTAAACCAAGCATGCCCTCCCCCTTCCAAAAACTCAAAAGAAATTGAGAATACTGAAGCTCTCTTCGGTTATTAAGATGATAAGAAGTAGGTATAGTTACTCAACTTTTTCATTTCTGTAACAAAGTCGTGTAGGGCTCGTTTCAAATCGGATTATATTTGTGTTTAACTAATGCCACCTGGAACGTCTAATTCAAAGTAGTATTTAAAGTAACCGTTCAATGTACAATTTTAACTTTCTGTAGTAATCATTAGTTGTTGAATAGATTCTGTATAAAACCCAATGTAATGATATTTACAGTGCTTGATTTCTAAAAGTTTACGTACCGGAATGCTCCCGAAATTAATTATTAATTTAATAGATAAAGTTATATATTTATAATAAAATTTAATGCCAGTCTGGATAGCTGATATCGCTAAGGCAGTAGTGCCGTGGCGTTCTCGGACGGAAGGATCGCGGGTTCGAGTCCCGCCTCGGGTGTGAGTGTGTTTTGTACGTCTGTTTGTGGGTGCCGTCCATTCATCATTCCATCTTTCATCCCCCCATGACTAACAACCCTGGGGTATAAAAATCGGATTCAACCTCATAATACATACTCGTGTAGTAGTGACACCCGTCATTACATCATCACAAGAATACAATTTTCTTATAAGATTGCGAATTTTTCAAAGTGAAAGCTAAGTTTTGTAAATTTTTCGTGTTATGAAACGTTTTGTAAAACAATTCTGCAGCACCCTCACCACGTCGCCCTGGACCTGGACCGCAGCCTCACCGCGACCTCAGGCGCCCTCTAGGCCTGCCACTCGCCCCTCAGGCACCCACTGTCATGAAGGAAACAGTTCTTGAGACGCTTTCGCAAAGAAATTTAATTTAAATAAATATTCTCTAATCAAATAAAGATACAATCCAAGACAGCAACTATAGTTCTTTGGTATATTGAATAATAGAGTACTGTTTTGTAAATACATTACACTTGGGTTTTTCTAACGTGGCGGCGGAGAGTAGTATCTCCAAGATGGAACTCGGCCCGAATCGCGCACAGCCCGTGACTCCTTTGTTAGAGTAGTGCTCCGGCATTCGCTTGGTGTTGATCGGAGCAACCACAGAAAACTACCGATCAGAGCAGCCGGGCCCTAGAATTCTTCTACAGACAGCGACTGAATTCGATCTAGCTGAAAAGCTGGTGTCGAAAATCCTACCACCATCGGGAATGGAACTCTACGACCTTCCGGTCAGAGGCGCTGCAGTAACATCAGTTGATGCACGGAGGGACCAGGAGGTATGCAGGTACTTTGTCTCGCGGTGGCGAATCGTGAAATTGGCGATTCCTCCGCTGGGAGCGCCCAGCGAGTAGCCACTCGCCATCAGCTGCAGAGGGGCACTCGCAACTGCGAAACCTCTGCGCCCGCCCTCCTGGGCCGAGTGGTGCGTGCTCTACTTGGCGACGGCTCCTCCGGCGGAGCGCAGCGCTGGAAGCGGCAGCTGCGCGAATATCAATAACACGGTGCGAGACGCGGCGCGGCGCCACGCGCCTAACGACGTATTCAGCGAACAAGTGGGCGGCTGGCGCGCTGATGACTGCCTGCGACGGCGGCGCGGACGAGCGCAAACACGAGGCACGAGGCGCGGCGGGGGGAGGGCTGAGGGCAGCTGACGAACTGCAATCACAAGGCTTCCAAGAGCGACGAGCTTGCGGCAGGCTTGAGATTGGAGTCGAAGTGGATAGGGGCTTCGATGGGAGTTTCGGGCAAAGGTTGCATGGCAAGGTGGACGGCACGACTGGAAGAAGAGTTGGAGGGAGATAGATAGATATAGATGTTTATTATTTCCGCATGTAGGTACATACAACCTGGTGGCAGAACACGACAATTTACATATTACAATTAGGAATATTAACTTTAAATTACTTAACAATGTAACTTTAAATTATTTAAAGGCATAATAACAATAATAATAACAATAATAATAATAATAATAATAATAATAATAATAATAATAATATGCTAACAATAATAGCATTAACTACATTTTATGACTGACCTGCGCAATTATTTTAAACTATTAAATACAAGTCTACACGACTTTTTAATTATACTTCACTTCATTTTACTTTCACTTCACTTCACTTCACTTGACAACATTTGCAATTCACTTCTCTTTCTACTTCTATACTCCACTACACATGTTTCAAAGAGATGGTGCAGTCGAAATGAGATGGGATTGGGATGGTATGAAGGAATAGCCTGGTTTGGGAAAATTAATTCAAGAAATGGGGCTGCCAAATGGAAACGAGGGGAACATGTGAGGCGGCGTGGGTGATGGACGATCACTGAAAGGCACACGTATCTCGCGAGGAAGTATTGAAGTTTTCTGGGCGCGTCAACTACTCAGGTCATTAGTCCCGTGGAAGGAGTACGTATTCCCGGAAAATATGGTATTTCTCCTCAGCTGGAATCTGACATCTAGCGCCAACCCATACGTCGACTCGCGTAATTTCCTCTTCCAGATGTCTTCCGAGGCAGGGCAAGCTAAGCTTCTGTGGTAGTGTAGGGCATGCCAGTATGTGTGGGGGAAAGACGGGGACGTGGATGAGGACGGGAAGATCGCGCGGGGCCAGATTGTTAAGAGAATGCTCCGTCATTCAATGCAATTCAATGCTACCTTATTTTAAACGGCGAGAAGTAGGCAATCAGGTCTGCTTTTCCGTCTGACGCAAATTTCGCTACACTCCTTTCACCGTCTACCGGAGAAACAAAGTATCACTTGGGCGACAAAATAAGGGATTTAAATTTACCTCAGAGGCTTCTTTCAGGCTTCAGGATATTTTACAACCAGTAAATCTACACCATGGGACAGCGAGCTTTTCTTCCTGTCCGAAAGGAGTACGAAGTACCATTTAAAGTTGCCTTTAAAAATCCATGGCTTCGATCGGATTTGAACCCTCAAACTTGCATATGACAGACCAATATGCTTACTATTAAACCACCGAAACCGCAGTTCTTGTGGTTATTGATCGGCGAAAGCACGGGAAATCCTGGCAAGAGCAACCTACAGCTAGAATTCTCCTTCAGACAGCGACTATATTGGATCCCGCTCTATCCGTCATATCGCCAAGTGAAATTCTGATGAGGAGACTCCGGATTTTTATGTATTTACATATTTTTTGTCTTTCTACTTACCTTCCTGTAAATTATAATCTTGGCGAATCGTCGCCGTACTAACACAATATCCATTTTTCGTTACATATTTTTACATATTTGGCACTATATTACATATTTTGGTATTTTCACAAAATATTTTTACATTCTATCAATTTTATTTCATTTTTTAAATGAAAAGACGTATTCTAAAATAATCAACATTTTTCCTGTGCTGTCTACTCGAGGTACGCTACGTAAAGACGCGGTCCGTCCGGCGCGCCTGCTCCAGTTACCTCAGTGGCGGGAAGTGCGTGTCAGTGAAAGAGAGAATTTTCACCTTTAGGTGTGAAAAGTATTACACGTTTCGTGGCCTTTAATCTTAATTTTCGAGAAACTTCAGCGATCGCCGACCGGCCGACGTACAACACTTCGATGAGAATGCTGTACGCTGCAGTATATTTTGCTGGCCGAAGATGTCGCCAGTTTTTTGTACAATGGCTTCTATTGCGTCTAGTCTGGCTGGTAAACTACGGTCCTCGATAGCAATAGATGAAGTTTTTACTACTGATTGATTCGCTGACTGAATGATTTTTAAAACGTTCGTATTATTTTTAAAATTTGTTTAGGAAATTTTTTATAAATGTAATTTCGTGTAATGTAAATGTGTTATTTAATTACTGTATTTTAATATTACATATTATATCCGATAATACATATTTACTATATATTCTTACTGTTTTCATTACATATTTATGTACATATTTTGACGTTTCATACTACATATTTTTCCGATCTCTAGTGATGAGGTGAGGCGTTGTTGAGGGGGGGGGCGATTAGGGGGGGGCAATTCTTCACGAGTCTTCCTGTTGACGCAAGTGTCAGCAACTCCACATCCTCTTTCGGCAACGACATCTGCAAGTGCCCTTGACGCCAAAGAAGCGTGTTCATATTATCGATCATTATCAGGATTTTATTATTCACACACACATCTGCACACACATGTGTAAGTGTGCGCAAACAGTTTCTTTCATTTGGAAGGTTTCAAATGCTCTGAAAAATAAATTAAAGCAATTTCTTTTTAATTTATAATACTGTTATGGACATGCGTGACATTGAGTAGCGTCAATTACGGTGATCCCTTACTGTACCCCAGTGGGAAAATTGACTCTATGCGCAAAGAACGAAATAATCGAACAACAATGCGTTCACTTCGCCCGTTTCACACATTGCTGTGAAGTGCTAACTAGTGCTTCTCTTCTTTAGGACTCTGTTGGGGTGCACTCCGCATGGGCGAATTCTTAGCTAAGAGGCCCTGCTGTGAAGTTTGTACAGGATGTGAATTGCATTTCAAACTCAAGTTTGATTGTATGATTCGGTGAAGTTGGAAAGTGAGTTTTTCGACGAAAAGGAGAAGTTACAAGTGTGTGTTTTGATAATAGTCGAGAAGAGGCAAATAATCCTAAATATTTTGTTTAAATTGCACCTTGTAATTAAAAAAAATCGTTTCAAAGGAATGTACTCCATTTCGTAGCAATTAGAATAATTATATTTTATTTATGCTTCCAGTAACATCATAACCTTAGTTAATAGGTCATCTCTACTAACAGACAATTTTTAACACAACCATTGGTACCGCTTAAGGCAGGTTTCACTGTACTAGAAATTTCAAGACTTGCAATTATCTTTCTATAACGAAAGCTGTGTTCACAGAAGAGTATACATGGAAGAAAACTCGAGATGTGTTACTCAAAAAGAATCGAAGTGTCAACTACATCTTTGATCCGAACAAAATAACTCGACAGGAGTCTGAACACGACCTGCGAGTATTGACAACACGCCAGGGGATGCAGGAAAGTATTGCAGGTGTCGTCTTCAAAGTGTACGTAAAGGCCGAGAGTATTTTCTCGTCTCATTTTAAGCGATGTAACGAGATGCAACTTGTTAATGGAAACATAACTGAAATCGAATGGTAATATTGACATTCCATATTGAACTCAAATTCATTGCATTCCAAAAATTAAGCACGCAAAGTAATTTGTTTATCCTCCAACTCCGCCTAAAAGCACATAAATTGTTCAGAAGCAACAACCTAATTTTTAAGAACATAACGTTTTTCGAGATGTGGCAATAGCTTCAGAAAGCTTTCATGAACGTATCAGAAAGCTTTCATGAAATTGATAATTTCATGAAAATAAAATCACAATTTTCGCGAAGTGGTGGTAACCAAATAACCACCAAGTAAGAGGCATAGTGACGTGTAAATAATATGTAGGCGCAGAGAACATACTAAGAAAATTCTTCTCCAACCTATTAATCATTACAAGGTGAAACAGAATCTGTATTGAAAAGCTAGAAATGAAGCATCATGCAAATATATCCAACAAGCCGAACTAATAAAATCACAGCCCTGAAGCCTTCGTCTCCAACACAAACGAATCGAAAGCCTTGCCACACAGTTTCATTTACACTGCGACTCTTCTTTCGTCCTTCCACTTTCTTTCTCATATTTCTTTCGTGGCATCTTCGTTCGCCGAGGTCCGAAGAGATACAGTTTTATCGCTTTTCGTTTTGGATGTGGATTTATAGGCCCATAAATTTCATTCGCCACGCAAATATCGAAAAGGTCTTTTTTATTTCTTCGAAAGTTTAATGCACTGCCTACGCCCGCCGCTTCAGTTTTCATGGCGAATATTATGTTTTCGGCAACGTTAAACTTGCCCTTCCTTCCCACGTCAGCGCTCACCTCGTGGGGGATGAAGGGGTCGGACCAGCGCCAGGTCACTCACCTGCAACAAAGAGGAGGTACGAGTTAATTATCATTGGACCTCGGAATTTTAGGCACAAAAAAGTAATGATTTAGGCACCTAAAATACGAAACAAAACTATGAAATTAGGAACTTTTAGGTAAGAAAAGAGACGTTTTAGGCACCTAAAATAGGTTACAAAATTATTAAACCAGGCGTATAAAAATACTAGCCACGAAAAATTATGATTCTAGCAACCAAAACTGATCATAAAATAATTAAATTAGGCACTTTTAATTTTTCGGGGGAGTGAAATATTTATACATTCATGAGAGTGCCGGGAATGGATGCAATTGCCTAAGAAGTGTGTGCTAATTGGAGACGAGCGTGAAACATCCACGTAAAATAAGGCATTCATTCATTCATTCATTTATATTGACTAGCAGAGCTCCTTATGTTCATTGAGTTGGGTAAGAGATTTCGGTACGTAGTCGATTGCCTATTTGATCAGGGAATATTCCTGTTATAGAGATATTTGGAAAAGTATTTGCGTTTCGGTAAAACACTTTTAAAAAAATGAGTAATTAAAATATGATAATTCATGAAAGTTGCTTTAGGCAAAATATATTAAAATAGGCATCAACGGCCGTTTCAGGATAGTCCTTCAATAATATACACGCGCGCGATCTTTCCTTTCTATTCTTATCCTCTCCTTTCCCCTTACACACACACACACACACACTAACGAACAAAATTACCACTTATGTCGGGACACGAGTCGTGAATTTACGAGTTCGTGCTGAGGCAGTTCCCCGCACGGGGAAAAACCAGGAAGGGAAACAGCCAAGACGACGCCTCGGTCGGTGTTGGATTTCACGTGGTGCCAGGGCAGGAACACCGCCACTTTCCAGTATATAACCTGCGCTACACTCGTGGGACTAAAGACCAGAGTAGATGATCGCCCCGAAACCTTCTCACACACCGTCTCACTCACTCATCATAGGCCAGAGGCTACCTTACGTATAAAATTCCCTGGGGAATAATCTTCTGCAGTCTTAATTTTCCTTTTGTTCCAACCAGGGAGAAACACCGCCACCGCGGATTCGGTAGTATAACGGTTAGCGTACAGGGCTATTGTACAAAAGTTTGCGGGTTCAAGCCGGACCGAACCAGTGGAATTTTATTGGCGAAAAAGTCCTTCCTACGCTTTCCTTCGGATGTGAAATAAAGCCAGCTATCCCATGTAGTAGATTTACTGCATGTAAAAGATCCTCAAGCCTAAAAAAGCCTTTGAGCTAAATTTAAAGAACCTGTATCGTCGCCCAGGATAATACATTGTTTCTCCACAAGATGATGAAAGGGCCGTAGTGAAATTTGTGTCAGACGGAAACGCGAGTTATTATTTATTAGTTAACTAACCTCTCAGGATTGAATATGCACAACACTTACGAGACTAATTTGTCGCGCTCGGACACAAAACAACCAATGGCCACAGCGATGCCCCAATCGCCGCTCCAAGCCCCTCTTTGCAGAGCCGGCCCGTCCAGCGCTGCTTGTGGCACAATGACATATTCACGGCGCCGAAGAGAAAGGGGTCGTGAATATTCATGGCGAGACGAGGTGAGTCGAGGCGAGGCGAGGCGAGGCGGGCACCGGCCACAGGGACCCGCGCTGCAGGTTGCCAAACGCGCGCGCTTACAGCCCATCAGCCCGCTCATTCACCAAACCACCCACTATCCCACCCACATCCCACCCACTATCCCAGCCCCCACCAGCCGCACGCCCGGAGTAGAGAGGAGGCACTCAGGTCAAAACTAGAGGTGCTAAAACAGCACGTACTTTCTCGCCCGTAATTTTTACGCAAAATTACGCGGAAAAGTACTCAAATTTTCGAAAAGTTGTACATGAACTTATTTCAAAATAAGCACTGTATTTCATTAACAGAAAAACAACCTTTAATATTTTAATTGCAGGAAGATTCCTAAAACATTATGAACTTTTGCAATTTTCGAAATATCAAGGTTTTTTAACGAACGTGATAACTGAACCATTCGCTTAAACTTCGCACTATCCCCCAAAAATTAATAAAAAAAATGGGTATTTTTCAAAATTCGGAAAATGTACCAGGAACTTCATACAAATTACTCTCCAAAATTAAACTAGAAGTGCTACAGAATGGCACAGACTTTCTCGTACCAAAGTTTTCTAATTTCTAGTGGACTGGCTTTAAGGTCTCGCTCCATTCTCTGGTCAGGCGCATCTATCGTCTCCGAAAGTACTCGACATTTTCTCAACTTTTCGGTTTCTTAATAGTAGAATCGAAATAGGACTTCAAGAAAATTAAAGAAGAGTAAAATCTCGTCTTAAACAGAAATTTGTATTGAAAATCTTGAAGCCGTTTTTAAGAAAATAGCGATTAAGCATTACTCTAAATGCGAAATTTGAATATCCTTTTCCCAGGAATCTACTGAGTTTGCGAAAAACTTCATTTTGGGTATTTTTAATCACTTCCACTCACAAATGTAATAATGTATACAAATCGATGGAAATGTGCATATTAACGATGTGATTTAAAAAAAATACATTTGTGTAATTTTTGAAAAAAAAACAAAAGAATACACCAAAATGAACTTTACGTCATATAAAACAGTACAATAGCACAATCCATTGAAAAAAATTGAAGAAAAAATTTGGAGCCATTTTTGAGAAAATAGAGTTAGAGCGTTTTCGAAATTGTGGAATTTTGAAATTTTTACAGAAAACTGTTGTTTTCGAGAAACTTTTGATATTATGTGACATTATTTAAAGCACGTGTACTCATAAATGTAATAATGTAAACAGATGGCCTTTAATGAAAATATTACCGACGTGAAAACAAGTAAAAAAATTACATTTTTGTAATTTTTGAAAAACAAAAAGATATAGCAATATGGCGTTTATGTCATCGTATAGGTTTCGTTTGGCTCTAACCTTACAAACAATTTAAAGAAAACATTTAGAGCCTTTTTGAGAAAATCTTGTTTTCGTTATTTCTTAAAATTGCAAATATTGCACGAAAACTACTAAAATATCCATAAAAATCTTCATAACCTTAGTGAAAGAACTATTTAAGGAACACAAATTTCATTTGAAGGAAAAATCTCTGTCTTCAATTTTGTAGTTGAAGAAGACGTGAAAAAAATTCAAATTTTTGCGATATTCAAAAATTCAGAGTTAACCGTGAAAATCGGACCTATGCCATCTTTATAAGTGTATTATATTCAATTCTCAAAAGAAATTTAAAGAGTAAATTTGGAGCCGCTTTTAAAAAGTTTTGAAAATGTCAAAGGGGCTTCATGTAAAGTACCCCCTAAAGAATATTTTTCAAAATTTCAAAGCTTCGAACTCGAGCCAGAAGGGCAGACATTTCTTCAATTTGGAAAAGATCGTGCGCATTGTTTAGGCGCTAGCAAGAGAAGTTTCTTGAAAACTCAACAGTTTTCTGTGTAAATGAGCTCGAGTTTCCGTAGTTTCAGAAACGCTCAAACGGCATTCTCTCAAAAACGCCTCCAATTTTTTTCTTCATTTCTTTCAATGGATGGTGCTAATTGCTCTGTTTAATATGACGTGAAGTTCACCTTTAATTCTTTTGTTTGTTTTTTCAAAAATTAGACAAATGTAATTTTTTCAAAAATCTCTTACGCCGTTAATATGCACATTTTAATGAATTTGTATACATTATTGAATTTGTGAGTGGAAGTTCTTCAAATTACTTTAAATGAAGTTTCTCGAAAACTCAATAGATTCCTGTGAAAAAGAGCTTCAAATTTCGCATTTACAGTAATGCTAACCACTATTTTCTTAAAACGGATTCACAATTTTCAATGAAAATTTCTATTTTGGACGAGGTTTTACTCTTCTTTAATACTTTTGAAATCATACTTCGGTTCTACTATTAAGAGACCGAAAAGTTGAGAAAATGTACTTTCGGTGACGATAGATGGCAGCTGGCCAGAGAATGGAGCAACATCTTAAATCCAGTCCACACCAAGGACATTAGAAAAATTTGCTACGAGAAAGTCTGGGCACTTCTGTTGCATCTATAGTTTATTTCTTGTTTGCTCGCTCATCTTATGGCGGCTGCCCTAACCATATACAGATCCTTCTAAAATAAAATACAGGCAAAGTAGTTCAGACATTCATTGCTTTTGGAGATGTAAAACCGTGTGTCTCTACGTGTAAGCAATCAAACACTAGGGCCACCTGAATGTCTCTTGGGCAAACTGCAGACGTTCATGAACATATATCGTGACAGTTTCTGGCCAGTTTTCAGCAATAAAGCTAATTTAAGAAACCAAAATGCGGTCTGCACTTCATGTTACATCACCAGACAAGAAGTCGTAAGACGCATTGAAAATTTTCCAAGTCACCCACGTTTTGTACTAAATCTAAAATTGTTCTTCAGCTTTTATACAGCCAACCAAGAAGATGAAATCATTAATTTCCTGTTCGAACCAAGATATATGAGAAGACAGAACATGTTGGAACTTCGATCCACAATATAGCTTCGGCAATGTTTTCACTTTCCATTCCATAGACGAAAATGTGCCATCAAAATTATATTAATGAAAAATATAGTTTGCGTACTTTTAATTCGTGCGATTATAATTACATGCGATTCAAGTTCATATGCATATCCAACGTTCGGACGGAAATAAGTGAAACAAATAATCGTTTAAACCACAAAATACACATGTTCAAGTTGCCCATAAATGTCCGAAATGACTGAGTGCACTAGAATTGGCAATTGAGAAATAGAATTTCCCCACAGTATTCCGAATAGGTGTGCAGTTTGGTTCAATTAAATGCTCATGTTTAACTACAATTAAATGAAGCACAATTAACTCAATGAATGTTTAAATGAACAGGAAATAATCAATGCATAAATTAAATAGGACGTTTTAATTAAGAACTTATTTAACATAATGTTCCTAAGAAGTTTTCAAGCGTTCAACACGCAGAAGGACTTGCAATGGGTACCAGTATTTGCTGCAGAGTTTATGGCTAATTACACTTTTATATTTTTACTTTCTCGCATATACGGGAGTAATATACGTAGTATAGAGAAAGTTACGTAATGATGTGAAAAATCTATTTCGAGATTTCAACGAAAATACACTTTTGGGGTTCCCTGATACCGAAAAACTGTTGTTTTTTTTTTCGTCCGTCCGTCCGTGAACATTCCTAGGGCCTAAACCACCCGAACGATCTTTTCGAAATTGCAGAAACATCGGTAGATCTGGCTCTAGTTGAATTTGAGATTTTAAAAAACATTCTTTAAAATTTGGGGCAATTTTCATAAAGCCCTCAGGATATTTTTAAAATTTTCTCAAAAACGGGTCCAATTTTTTTCTCTAAATTTCTTGCAATAATTGCGTAACATAAACTTATAAAGGTGGCATAGGTCCCATTTTCACGGCTAACTCGGAATTTCTAAAACTGCAGAAGTTTGAATTATTTTCGGCGTCTGTCTAAAACTACAAAATTAAAGATAGAGATTTTTTCTTCATATGTTATTTTTTGCTCATAATTAGTTCTTTTAATAATGTCATATAGATTTGAAAATTTTAGTCGTCTTCGCCCAATATGGCGTGAAATATTTGCAATTTTAAAAAATTACAAAAACAAGATTTTTTCAAAAACGGTTCCAATTTTTTTTCGAATTTTTGGTATGGTTAGTGCTAAACGAACTCTATACGATGACATAAATGTCATATTTCTCTAATCTTTTCTTTTCTCAAAAATTAGAAAAACGTAATTTTTTTAGTTGTCTCTCACATCGTAATGTTATTTATTTTATTTTTTAATAGGTAATTATTACATACAAATTAGAGAACGTAATGCTAAGTGGCTAGGCCGAAGACCTTTAAGTCATTACAATACTTACATTCTACCGCGTTCTAACCTTTCGTATTCTGGTATTCACCCCAAATGTTTTTCTCATCGCATCAATGCCGCGGAAAAGAGACCATAAGGTACGGCTGAGGAAAAACCCACTGAAGGGGGAAAAACCTGCCGTCAGAAGCCGAGTACATGCTAATCTACCCGATTTTTGTTTTTAAACTATTTATTTATTTGGCGCGGGCGTCAGGCATTCTCCTTCCCGTTTTTGGCCTCCTCAGCACCTAAAAACAAACAGCATCACAGAAGATCGTCCGCACCAACGCCTCTGTCCTTACATTTCCGATTCCCACTTCGCTTCGCCCCCTAATGTGTTTTATTTTAACCGTTTCCTTTTATTTTATTTTAATTTAATTTAATTTATTTTCATTATTTTAAGTTAAATAAGTCAATAAAAATAAATTATCTACTTATACTTAACAATTCACTACAACTTAAGACTATTTTTTTTCTTTCTTTTCTTGTTTTTTTTGGTACTGTTTACTAACTTAACCTAACTTACTGACTAACTTAATTATTGTTAGTTTATTGACTTATTATTTATTTCTCTCCAGTCTAGGGTCTGCTCGTACTAACCAGTGCTGTTTTCCCACTCCCTAATTTCAGTTTCTCTAAATCGTAATATTTACATCGTAATATCGTAATATTTTCATCATATCACATCGTAATATCACATCGTAATATTTACATTAGAGGCGATTTCTTCACCTTATTGTATTCACGAGTACATGTGCTTTAAATAATGTTAAGTAAAGTTGCTCGAAAATTCAACAGTTGTTTTTGTTAACATGAGCTCAAATTCTGCATTTTTAGAAACGCTCAATCGCCATTAATGGTGACGGTGTTCAACGACTCATCGTTGTGGCGTCTGCGTGCCGTTGCCTGCGGGTGCCACAACAATAAGCCCAGACTCGTCCGCCCAGACTCGCTCCGACGCCTCGACGTGGTGGTATCTCCCAGCGAGGCACTGCCCCAGCCGGGACAAATTCTTAGACCCCGACCGGTCTCCCGGAATATATGGTAGTGTAGTGCATGTTAGTGTGTGTGTGTAAGGGGAGAGGATATGACAAGGAAGAGGAAGGAAAGATCGCGCGCGGTCCGTGGCCCGTTTGTTAGAGTACTGCTCCGGCATTCGCCTGATGTTGATCGGAGAAACCACGGAAAATTACCGATCATAGCCGCTGGAATTCTCCTCCAGACAGCGACTGAATTCGACCTAGCTGAAAAGCTAGTGTCGAAAATCCTGCCGCCGCCGGGAATAGAACCTAGGACCTCCCGGTCAGAGGTACTGCAGTGATATCAGTTGATGCCTTAAGCTACCTCTCCAGGCGATTTATTCGTGGCAACTGCACAGTGGAAGATAGGGGCTTCAGATCTCAGCGTAGAGTTCGCACTTGAGATCTTTTGTCTCTGAAAGCGCACGCGTAGGGAAATTCCCTACCTCCAGGGTCTGCACGGGAAGGCGTACGCAGGCATAGCTTCTACTCTCGCTTGTCCCTGCCCCGCGTTGAAAATCGTAACCCTTGGCCACAGACGCTCGCTCGATGCTATGCGAGTGTAGCAGAAAGTCAGTACTCTGGGCCATGATGCACTGTGCTTTGAACGAGTAAGGTGGTGAGTATTTTTAAGTTTCAGAACCAGTGTAATAACGGTTGGAAAAAACACAACACCCTAACCTTAAATCAAATGTAAATAATTATAATAAAATCACGTAATTTACTTGTTTCAGGACGGAAATATCAATATCACAACGGTCATAAAACGGACAACCATGCATAAAACGGAAACCTTCCTTAACAGATTTTTTTTCTCCCGATCGATTCCGGCTTAGATTTTCTTATATTACGTAAGGCAGTGGACCCCCTTTCGAAGTTTCGCTCGGACAGAGGCCCTACCAGTCGTCGTCCTCCTGGGCGCATATGATGTGAACCTGTGAAAGTTCTTTGAACTTTTCGGACCGCGCTGTCCGCACCACGTGGGCGCAAAAAAGGAAGTCAGGTGAGTTCTTGCGAGACATCGTCCCAAGGTCTCCTTGCGCTTCTTGCTCCTTCCGCCCCTTTCTTGTTTTATCGTATGCACGGTCGAGCAGCTTTTATGGAACCATTAAAATTATGAAATAATGCCTACAAGTTCACGGAACCATAATGTTTACGACGTACGGACTCATAAAGCTAGTATGACACTTAGCGTGAGAATATCTATAACAGTGTGACCACCTTAAATATTCAGGAGAAGCTGCACTCTCACGACGCAGCAAAGCCAGTCATGAGACCCGCTGCCTCACGTCTTTGATGAGGCCGCGACCGCAACACTCGACAATTGATCGAACGATCAATGAGTGATTTCGAGCGCGTCAACTAACATTATTAGTCCCATAAGTGTAGTACATGTTTTACTGCGGGATATGGCTGCGATCTTCCCCTTCTGTCTGCGAGATCTGGCGCCAATCTCCATAGGTTTGTAGGGATTCCCTATCAGGTATCTCCCACCAGCGGGCCACCCCCTCAGAACGAACTCTAAACTTCCAATGTGTATCCCGGTATGAGTGGTAATGCAGTACATGTGAATGTAAAAGTGTGTGTGTGTGTGTGTGTGTGTGTGTGTGCAAGGGGGTGAGGATAGGACAAGAAAGAGGAAGGAAATATAGTGCAAGGCCCGTGATCTGTTTGTTACAGTATTCCTCCGGCATTCGCCTGGCATTGACCGAAGAAATCACAGAAAACTACCCAGCTATGTACCTCGTGTTGAACATCCTGCCACCGTCTGGTTTCGAACCCTGGGACCTCCAGGACACACAGAGGCAGTGCCTCTGTGCAGAGACACCGAGGCACAACCTCGGACCTACAGAGGCACTGCAGTGACTTCAGTTGATGCCCCGAGCCACCTTTGCTGCTCGCAACAGTCACGTTTGAGGCAGAATCTCAAGTCCCATAATGCGTCGAAAAGCTTCCGTGATTAAATTACCACCGTAACATTTTATATATCACGAAGTAAAACTTACTTTGTAAACCTGGTGACTGAGCATTTCGTGTTTCGTGGCGCGTCATCTACTTTGGTCATAGTCCCGTACGTGAAGTGCATATTATATCTCGTTGATTGATTTTTCGTGTTTCCGCGCGCGTCAACTGCTATGGTCATTATTCACGTAAGTGTAGTGCATGATTTTCTCAGGAGATGGCGATGATCTTCCCCCGCTGGATCGCGAGATCCGGCGCTGACCTACCGTCGGCTAGCGGGGCTTCCCCTAACCAGGACTCTCCCACCAGCGGGGCACCGCCCCAGCAGGGACAAGCTCTAAGCTCCCGACCAGTCTCCCGGAATATGTGGTAGTGTAGTGCATGTTAGTGTAAGTGTGTGTAAGGGGAGAGAATAGGACAAGGAAGAGGAAGGAAAGATCGTACGTGGTCCGTGGCCCGTTTGGTAGGATACTGCTCCGGCATTCGCCTGGTGTTATATCTCGCAGTGGTGGCGGAGTTCCTCCCCCGCAAGAACGCGAGATCCGAAGTCGGCCTACACGTCGGCTGGCGGGGACTTCGTCCTCCAGTATCTCTTTTAGCGGGGCTCTGCCGCTGCCGGGTCGAAATCTAAGCGAGCGATAGGGTGAAGCCGAGGTACAGAGAGTGGAAGGTGGGTCGGGGGGAGAAGGGGCAAGGCGGGAGGGGGGAGTTGACGGGGAGCCGGGTCGGCAGCAGATGAGAAGGGGTCAAAGTGAGTGGGGGAATGGGGAAGGGGATGAGCGGGGAAAGGGGGTAGAGAGGCGGGGCAGCTGTGGGTTGAAGATGTAAGACAAGGGGCAGAGGAATAGTGAGTGGCGCGGGCAATGGACGGGGGTGGGATTCTCAGGTGCCAGATGTAAAGATCTGCTCGGAAGCTCAACTGCTCACCGTTCCTCAACGGGAGCTCACGTCGCGTCAAAAAAGTATGCGGTATATTGCACATACAATTGCGTTGCCGTAAAATCATATTAGCACTCCCTGAGGAGTGCAGTGGGGGCAGTGCAAGGGGCAGTGAGCGAAGGGGAGGGCCGCTCAGCCGCTGGCGTCAGCCTTTGGCTCCAGTGCCCTGCAAGCACTTGGGAGAGGTCTCATCACCCCATCATTGCCACCGGGAGCGGTAGCACAGTGCATCAACTAATGTCACAGCAGCGCCGCTGACCGGGAGGTCCTAGGTTCCCACTCCCCAAGGCGGCAGAATCTTCGACACTAGCTATTCAGCTAGGTCGAATTCAGTCGCTGTCTGGAAGCTCTGATCGGTAGTTTTCCATGATTTCTCCGATCAACACCAGGTGAATGTCGGAGCCGTACCGCGCGCGATCTTTCCTTCCTCTTCCTTGTCCTATCCTCTCCCCCTACACACACACACACAAACATGCACTACACTACCACATATTCTGGGAGACCGGTCGAGAGCTTAGAACTTGTCCCGGCTGGGGCGAATGCCTGCTGGTGGGAGAGTCCTGATTAGGGGGAAACCCCGCTAGCCGACGGTAGGTCAGCGCCGGATCTCGCCATCCAGCGGGGGAAGATCACCGCCATCTTCCGAGGAAAAAACTTGCACTATACTTACGGGACTAATGACCAAAGCCGTTGACGCGCTCGGAAACACGAAAAAATCAATCAACCATCATTGCCGAATGATTTATTTTATTGCAGAAATGTAATGAGCAAACAACGCTCCGCCAGTAGTTGCTAAGATGTTAAAACAGAGACATTCCATTCATTAGGTAACACGCCGGGGAAACTTTGGCAATTTCCCTTGAACCAGGGAATAAAGAGGATGTTCATATTAAAAAGAATGAGTGAATGTTTGTAAATTAATGACTAGAGGATTGATAATTTCTAAATACGTGAACCGTATTGCGGAGGAGTCGATGAGCAGTCGTTTATCTAATCGAAATTCTGCTGGCTAGTCCTAGTTTGAAATGAGAGGCGCTGGAAACGGGAGATTTTTAGAAAAAATGTATGAGATATGTTTGCGACATATCTCATACATTTTGGCAATGGGAAGACAATGGGAAGTGTTTGCGAAGATTCGTATACGCATTTACGTAAAAGGGGCGTTCACTGTGTTTCTGAGAACACGATTTCGGAACAGAAGAATATTGGTGATGAAATTAATTTTGCCGCATAGTCACGTTTGTTGTGCAGAACCATTGTTGAAGCTATCTGGTTGCAACAACAACCGCTTGCTTATTTGCTTTTTTTCTAAATTAAACATTCCCTCAAAAGCGCCCCAAAGACAGTTGATTATTTGAGAGACTTTTCTACACCAATAAATGTGAATCTGACTCCGCAACCACTCCGATCATCCATCCCCTGAAACTGTCATCCTCTCCTCTATTATTTCAGTAATAACAATGAGTTTTGCGGTTGTTACCCGCAACCAATCTTAAGATCTCTAAAGAAAAAATTTCACGGAAACTTTACGGATAGCACTTTAGCATTGGAACTGCATTCAGTCGACTCCGGTCATAGTGAAAGTCTGGGGACTGTTTTGGTTCGCTATATCAGAGTTGTCTCTGATCTCTGGCCTCTGGTTTCTGGTCTCTGATCCTCGATGATGTCAAAATTAAATAGAATATTTCCACAATTATTGATTCTATTAATATAAAGATACAAAAAATTCATTAACAGCACGAACTGAAAATTTCAATATCTTTATTTGTCCTTAAAAAATCAATTATTTTCAATTGTTTGCTTTTTAGATCTTTTGTTAGTAATGTCTCTAACTTTTTCTCCAGAGTTCGTGCTCTCTCCACACTTTATTCTGCATTGTGCTCTGTCTCTAAGTATCGAAATTCAATCTTCATACCTTTCAATGCCTCTTACACTGTTGGAACACAGTCCCACTCTCCGAAGGCCCTTCAACTCTCCTAAACGCTCCTAATCCTACGACATCCAATTAATTTCCACGACATATTACCTACGTTCACTATAGCCAAGGTTCAGGTTCACTATAACCGAATCTTCTTATGCATACTTGAAAAGTAAGTGAAACGGGACTAGTGACTTTAGTTCACTATATTCGGGTTCACTATAACCGGAGTCGACTGTAGTTATATAACTCCAAAACGAAGAGGCCGTAACACCTGAGATCTTGGGGCCAAACGCCTCAAAGAAACGTTCATCACACCGTAATCTACAGAATGAGATCTTCTTGGATATTCTATTACAATTTATTTTGTTCGGTTCTCCTCGATTGTACGTCACCTGTTCAGAGACCTACTCACAGTTCTAAAATCTGCAACCGTATGTGAAATTTAGTCAATTACTAGATATTCTATGCGATTGAATTTCACGGATATACCTCCTTGTTCGGTAATAAAGTTAAATAAGAATAGTTTGTATTGGCATGGGTGTATTGTACTGTTATGTTAAAATACACTCAGTTAGTACAATTACAAGAAGATATATAGAAGAAGTGAAGGGGAATAAGAGGTTCTTGAAGACAAAGATGGGGTTAATACGGACATGGATCGGTAGATGATGGGGTTTGACATGCGAGAGTTCTCGCATGGGTATGATAGTTTTACTCCCACAGTTTTCTGAACTCCATTTATTTATTTTATTTAATAGGTAATTATTACATATAAATTAGAGAACGTGATGCTAAGTGGCTAGGCCGAAGGCCTTTAAGCCATTACAATACCTACATTCTACCACGTTCTAACCTTTCGTATTCTGGTATTCACCCCAAATGGTCTTTTCATCCCATCAATGCCGCGGAAAAGAGACCATAAGGTACCGCTGAGGAAAAAACCCCTGGAGGGGGAAAACCTGCCGTCAGAAGCCGAGTACATGCTAATCTATCCGATTTTTGTTTTTAAACTATTTATTTGGCGCGGGCGTCAGGCATTCTCCTTCCAGTGTTTGGCCTCCTCAGCACCTGAAAACTCTCTGAACTCCATTGCTCTTAACATGGTGCATCGGTTGGGGCGTTGCGATGATGCTTCACACCTTGGTTACGCGCACAGCACGCGCAAGCACTTCATTATTGATTGATTCATGTTTCCGGGCGCGTCAACTACTCAGGTCATTAGTCCCGTTAGTGTAGTGCATGTTTTTTTCTCGGGAGATGGCGGTGATCCTCCCCCTCTGGATGGCGAGATCGGCCCTCTCCCCCTCGGATCTCCCCCTCTGGACGGCACCGACCTACCGTCGGCTAGTGGGGTTTCCCCCTGACCAGGACTCTCCCACCAGCGGGGCACCGCCCCAGCCGGGACAAGCTCTCAGCTCCCGACCGGTCCCCCGGGATATGTGGTAGTGTAGTGCATGTTATTGTAAGTGTGTGTGTGTAATGGGAGAGGAAAGGACAAGGAATGGGAAGGATAGATCGCGCGCGGTCCGTGACCCGTTTGATAGGGTACTGCTCCGGCATTCGCCTGGTGTTGATCGGAGAAACCACGGAAAACTACCGAACAGAGCAGCCGGCCGCTAGAATTCTCCTCCAGACAGCAGCTGAATTTGACCTAACTGAAAGCTAGTGCCGAAAATCCTGCCGCCGTCAGGACTCGAACCTAGGACCTCCCGGTCAGAGGCGCTGCAGTGACATCAGTTGATGCACTGAGCTACCGCTCCCGGTAGCACTTCATTACAACGCAAGAATTTCTTAACAGATAAGCAGATCGAAGAAAACCATTTCAGAAGGTTCATAGTGCATGGAATGCAACGTAATCTCGACATCACACATTCGTGAGATCCTTCTCCCGAATACCTTGTAGAGTGAAGTTTTGTGGACTTAAAAGGTTGTGAAAGGATTAATTTACTTCCCTATTTTACGCGCGTATTTGCACCCCTCATTTGTCCACACCGGACACACGAAGGAAAGTCACAAAAATGAAAAACAGGAAGAGAAATTCGGAAACGAATCACAAGCAACAAACTGTGTAATTACGAACCAAAACAAACATCTAAGGATATTTTCGCTTCGCCTTAATGTAAACAAATATTTCCACCCCTTACTTGTGAGTTATAATACAGAAGACCGGTGATAAATTCCGCCAATTTTTCTTTTTTATCTTTCTCTCTCTATTGAAGGCAACATGGGTGGTTTTCACCTAAACAGCCGGTCCTATTTTGATTGTTACGATATTCCCGTTGGTGGCGTCAACACCTGATCCAAGTCTCTAGTCTGGTTTGCAATATAAGCATGGGGGAACATTTAGCACTTCTGGGTCTACCACACTGAACACCAGAAAGACGTGTCTGAGAGGGAGGGGGGCAAAACACTTCATTCATATTTCTGTGGTAATGAAGCAAAAGGTTGAGTGATTGTTAGTTCTTGTTATTTCCGGGTCGTCATTTGCTATGACTGTTAGTTCCGAAGGTGTCAACTATACTAAAACTGAATTCAACGGCATGTAACCGACATCGATACCACAAAAAGTAGGGTGTGCAAAGATATGAAATTTTTAGAGACTCTTGTTCAGGATTTTCGCAGTGTCCTTGCAAAGTTTGGTAAAGTTTAATACAACACAATTGCCCAAATTCTGCGTAGCACTAGTCTGCGTCATGAACCATGACATGGGCACTTCGTTCGAAAAGCCAGACCAGTCGCAGGCCGCCATGTCGTATGGAGACCAAGAAGTGCTGAGAAAACTTTTGAAAGTGGTATAAAGTGTTAATTATCAACAGTGACCAACCAAAAATAACACAATGGTGTACAAGATGGAATATTTAAAAGAAATGCTTCATATATCTGATTCAATGACGTGTAACGAGGTGATAATTTTGGTATCTAGCTGCATTTAAAATTGCCGCTACTTTTGTGACGCAAATTGGTGCCTGAAGCTCATTGGCTGACGTCGGGTATGATGCACAAGAGCACATCCATCTCTTTCCACCATGTCTGTACCTCAGGGGAGCTACAACTTCACAGAGCACTGCCTCCCTTCCTCCCACAAGCCAACAATCGCCTTTCCTTCTCACCAACACTTTTAAAAGAATCGTTATTGAAAATGAGAGCTTTCAAGTGGTACAGCAGAAGTGGAAACCTCACGTCGCTGCCAATGAAGCTATTTATTTGTGATGCGTCATCGAAGTATTTATTCATTTACCATCTCACCAATCCCTACTTCATCTCTGCTAATCCCACCAATAACTACTTTTAGGACAATTGTGAATCACCTGCAACTCTCGCGTTCAAATGTATACATTCCGAGTCTTTTGCCTGACTCTACTTACTCTCTTGACAATATACACCATAACATTAAGTTTAAAAAATAAAATTCCCCGCTGCCCGAAGCCAAACTGCAATCTCACGAACCAAACAAGAAAAGAAACGACGGTGAATCGGCTTGTTTTTTCTCTCCATTTCCAGCCAAAGAAGCATTGTTTATTTTACATGTATTTGCATCAGTAATAGCTGTCGACGAATTTCGTTTCGCTTCGTGACCTTCAAACGGGAAATCGCGTTCCCTGTTCAACAATTCACATCACAAAGCGAGGTCCCTTCCTCAATATTTGCATCCTTGATAAATACCGTCCATGGAAATGCACGAGCACGCCTCTCATCGTGCCTCGAGCTTCGTGACAGGCGAGTAGACAATGAAATTGTTCGACATGAAATGCAGTTTTTCTCTACACTGCAGTCTTTTACGAAGGAGCACACATTCACAGTGAGGTACTGTCAGGGAATCATTCTAACAACGACAAGAAAACCCTTCCAGTAAGTTTGCCAAACGTTACAGCGCAGTAATAGAATAATCAAGTTAACGAGAGACAGAATTTTCATAAATTCCCTCACTTTCATTGATGCTGCATATAGGATTATTAAGACTAAGTATGTCAATTTTTGAGTGAGTGTTGAGCAAATGTCAATTTTTGAGTCATTAATTTTCAATGTGCTTAATTTTCTTTATGTCTCGAATTTCGACATCACTGTTATAAATGGCGAATAGGATGAAGCTCTTTCTTGTCGAGGATAAAAGCGATTTGGAAATGATGATGCGCTTGGGCAGGAGATCACAAGAACTAGAAACAAGCTTCGAAGCAGGAAAATGAAACACGGAAACAGAAGGATTGTGGAGGAGAAATATAGATTTAAAAGTCATAAGATATGAGAATGATGAGCGTACGAAAAGAGCTCTTTAATACAGCTAGGAAGGAGATAAAGAAGAAATAACTACTAATAAATTAAATATCAAATGAAGAGGGCACGAACAAGGCATGAGAGGGGGAGAAAGAGGATCTACGACAAAATATCGTGAAGAACAATAAACCAAGGAAAGAGAATAAGGAAGATGCTCCTCGCAATCCTTGAAAAAAAAATGCTTCGACGGAGAGGATGATGATGCAAGTGGTAGCGAATGCTGGAGGGCCGTGGCGAGAGCGTCCGAGGGGGCGGGGCGGAGGGCGGAGGGCGGAAGGGACCACGTGCAGGGCGCTCGCCGCCCCACGCCAGCCACGCCAGCCACGCCACGCCACGCCACGCCACGCTGCGGGGATCGATAGCGCGTACCAGCCGCGAGCAATACGCGCCGGCGGCGGCGGTGACCGTGGCGGTGGCAGAGTTGGCGGTGGCGGTGATGGCGGTGGCGGCGGCGGCGCCGGCGGCAGCTGCGGCTGCGTTGGTGGTGGCGGTGGCTTCAGCGGCGGCGGCGGCAACGGCGGTGGCGGCGGTGGTGGTGGTGGTGGTGGTGGTGGTGGTGGTGGTGGTGGTGGCGGCGGCGGTGATGGCGGTGGCGGTGGCTGCGGTGGCTGCGGCGGCGGCGGCGGTAGCGGCGGTGGCGGCGGCGGCGACGGCGGCAAGGGCGGCGAGGGCGGCGAGGGAGGAAGGAGCCGTGCGGGCGGCGATGGCTGTGCCTACAGCGGCGGCGGCGGATATCAGGGACTGCGGCGGCAGCTGGGGTAGTGTTGAAGGCGAGGTGCTCATTGCGGGTTTCAAATACAATTCAATGATGCCTTATTTGTACGTGGTGAGACTCGATTTTCCCATCCAATGTCTCCTGCGGTAAACTCTAAGCTCTGAAATGTGTCGCAGTGTAGAGCATGCAAGTGTATTTACGGGGAAAGAGAGGACATGGATGAGGAAGAGAAGATCGCGCGCGGCCCATGGCCAGTTCGTTAGGGTTCTGTTTTCAGTGATGTCTTGTTTTTACACGACGGGACTCAGGCCCTCAGGCCCGCTCTTCCGTCTGATCACACAAATTTCGCTGCGCTCCTTTTACCACCTAGGTAAAAGCTCCTTTTACCACCTAGCGGAGAAGGAATAGGGCGACGAAACAGGCGACTTGAATTTACCTCAGAGGCTTCTTTTAGGGTTGAGGATCTTTTACATGCAATAAATCTGCACAGCGGCGCTCAGAGGAATCGAGGGGTCTGAAGAAGTAGGTACACGGGGACTCCTACTTCAAACACAGGTTCATCTCAAATATTATTATTATTATTTATTATTATTATTATTATTATTATTATTATTATTATTATTATTATTGTTTTAAAGTTAATTATATTTCAATTACAGTTTAATTATTTTGAAAAATGTAATGAAGGAAATAAATTGTATATAATATATTTCAGGGCGGCAATTGAGTTAGAGCCCCATCTGCCCCGACCTCTGGACAGCCCTAAACCTACACCGTGGAACAGCCGGTTTTACCTCCCCTCTGAAGGAAGGCGTAAGAAGGATCTCTGCTTTCTATCCACGGCTTCGATCGGGTTTGAACCCGCAAACGTGAATACAACGATACGCTGACCGGCACATCAACGAAGGCGCGGGTGGGGGGGGCGATAGCGGGGCGTGGAGCGAGGAGGGGCGGGGTGTGCGCCAGAGGTGTTCGCCCAATCGATTTCGTCGCCCGCGGAGGCAACGCCCCTCCGCAGCGCCGCTCGGAGCCCCGCACTCGCGCCAACGGACAGGAGAAGCTGACCACGATCCCCTCCTGGTCTCTCCTCCATTGACAATATCTACACGGAAAAATGTACATATCTACACGAAAAAAAAGTAATAGGAACTCCCCCTAGAATATGTTATTACAAGTATTATACTTAGAATTTCGCAACCATTCCCTTCCTTTACAATCGTACCATCTTTGTGAGACGATAAGAATGCTTCTGGTAAAATATTTATACATCTAACTGGATAATCGGGCAACTGATATAGAAAGAAATGAGGCACAAGCACCCAAAACTTCCTAACTGCTTCTGGAATTAATTTAGAAGACTTCTTTTCCTCTTCTTTTATTTGAGCTTCTGAAACTTGTATTAAGTTGTTTTTGGTCTTATTTTCATATTATCCTTCCTTTGCCCCCATTATTTCCCCTTTTTTGTTCTATCCCTAATTACGATCAAGCTGCATTGATTATAAATGTTTCTCTGCGCATTATCACAAAGTGTCGCATGTGTAGTACATCTTGTTTATGGGATGTAGTGGTGTTTTTTCATCGATGTAGCGTGAAATCCGGCGCAGACCTACATGGCGTCTTGCGGGTGTTTTCCCCATTAGGTATGTCCTCCAGCGAGGTATCTCTCCAGCCGAGACGAGCTCTAAGCGCTCAACTGCATGTGTAAAGGGGAGAGGAGGGCAAAATTGTGTGCTATCACTATATCAAAGGCAAAATTGTGTGCTATCACTATATCGTTGGTAGGTGTACCGATATTCCTTCCTCATCCTTGCCACCTCCTCTTCAGTTACACACACACACACACACACACACACACACACACACACACACACACACACACACAAGGACTTCCGTGCACTACACTTCCCCACTCGTCGGGGGCTCAGTCGGGAGCTTGCAGCTTATCCCGGCAGGGGGAGATTTCCTAAGTGGAAAACCTCGAGACCCGATGTGTAGACCGACGTGAGATCTCGGGCAAAAAGTGACCACCATCCCTGACTACATATTAAAATAATTCATAACAAAACGTAAATAAAAAATCAATCCCTTTGCAATGTTGAATGTCGGGCCACTGCATCAGAACTTGTTACTAATGCTTGTGAAGCGAAGAATTGAATCGTGAATTACGAATCATGTTCAAGAGTTTAAATAGTAATTGATGAAATTTAATACCAACGGCTAACTAATTTTCTCTGACAATTCTGAATAGTACTTTGTTTCAAACGTACGTTACATTGTCAAGGCAATAAACTGGCTCATAGGCTTTGTTGTACAATTCCTTTTACAATAGGCTCATAGGCTTTGTTGTACAATTCCAATTACGCTAATGCTGTGCAATAAGCACCTGCTTTAACTCCGGCAACGAAACATTCGCCCAGGGTCTAGAATAAACGAAGGGGACCAAACATGTCACGCAAGAGTTTAACAGAGGAAACAAGCGAATGCTAGCAACCGGGGCGACTCGCCAACTGGGAGCCGGCGTCCATTCTTATCTGGGAATGGAGGTATTCGTGACCCTGTAGCGGTGATACGTGCCAGGAATCTCATTAGCGTAGTCGCTTCCTTCACAGACACTTCGCTCCTGCAGCGAGACACAGCCGCTGGAAGCAGTATAATGTCTCACTGCAAACCAACTCAAAGTCATGCCTTAAGAATTAAAACGACCGTTTCATCCGTGAATTAAGTATCCAATGATATGAATAATTAATTTAAATTTCCAATCTGGCACCGGTAGCGGTAGCTCAGTGCATCAACTGATGTCTCTGGTTTCTCCGATCAACACCAGGCGAATACCGGAGCAGTACCCTACCAAACGGGCCACGGACCGCGCGCGATCTGTCCTTCCTCTTCCTTGTCCTATCCTCTCCCCTTACACACACACTTTCACTAACATGCACTACACTACCAAATATTCCGGGAGACCGGTCGGGAGCTTAGAGCTTGTCCCGGCTGGGGCGGTGCCCTGCTGGTGGGAGATTCCTGGTTAGGGGGAAGCCCCACTAGCCGACGGTAGGTCGGCGCCGGATCTCGCCATCCAGCGGGGGAAGATCACCGCCATATCCCGAGAAAAAACATGCACTACACTAACGGGGCTAATGACCAAAGTAGTTGACGCGCCCGGAAACACGAAAAAATCAATCAATCAATCCAATCTGGCAATCCCAGCTATCAGCCAGAAATCATCAAATGTTTCCACCAGTGTAACCCATGCTAAGTACACCTGTTTTTCTTCATTAGTTAAGCAATACTCTGAGCATGTGATCATTGCATTCTTCTCAGAAAACAAACACTAAAAGTATTAAAGCAATTAAAACGTTTGAGAGAAACTTGTGTGTTGAAATATATAAGAAAACACATAATTCCACTCCCCAAAATAGAAAACTCTAGGACTTCCCTAACAGAGACGTTGCAACAGCAATGGATGTCCTGAATCATCTCAGCTGGTAGCTGCATTTGCCATAAGGCTAAATATGATACCCCTGAGGGTCTCAAGATTAAGAGCCAGGGGAATTGATTAGGAGTACATTAACTCGTAATTGCAATACATGTGTAAAACGAGGGAGCAAATCATAATATAAAAAAAACTTAAATAATTACTCACAATATATAATTTATATTTCAAAGATTTATAAGTTTTAAATGCAAATATATTATTTTTTAATTGCACGAACAACTGATAAATATGTCACACAAATGTTTCCTTCTGCCACATTTTGAAGGGCACTTGTAAGTTTTTTTTCATTTACAAGTTTGTTTACAATGTATCGAAAACACTTCTCATTGAAAATTTTGCAAGATGCAAAGCTAGGAAGGTTGTTTTAAACTAGTGCCTCATTGGAGTCTATTCTGTACGTGTATTAACTTACGTATTGCAATTTGCAGTTACATTTAATTATAATAAAGTGTATTGGGCATGTGATCTTGCTCTAGTATGAACCCAAAAAATAATTAAGTATTGCTATGTAGTTAATAGTAAAATTACGTTTTTGAACGTTCCTTTTATAGAATTTCACATTTCATTAATACATTATTTTCTACATTTTAATATGTTTTACTCAACTTTTGGTTCATAGTTTACTCCATACTTTGAACATTTTTAGTCCATGTGCATATACATATTTAGATATATGTCATTCCATATAAATTCTGTTCACAATGCAACATTTGTTCATAAAACTGTATAATTTTTTTATAAAAAATAAAACCAAGTTCAAATGCCAAAAAAACTTTCTTCCTTCTCCCGAAGAAAACTAATCAAACCAAATAGCCATTTTCAAAATTGCTCTTAAATCATCCCAATAAGAGACAGTTTCTAACCTCCCTGCTATGAGTAACGAGAGCGTCGCCATTTGGTGACAATTTCATTCAAAATAACTTGGCGTAATGGTCATTGTTTGCTGGAGTACCCGTCAGCGATGGAAAAATATATTGCAAGTGTCAAAAACAATTTCCAATTGATCAATATTACAGTCGCTTTCAATTACGGGACGAGGTTTCTTCCGGGTCAATGATCGCAGAAGGTAGCCTGGCCGTCGATAAATCAAGCACTTCCTCCTCGCCCATTCAATTAATCGCTTCATCTGATTTTCTGTCAACTGACTGTTGTTGGAGAGTGTATGATTTCACTTTGAGGTCTCCCATCAAGTAATTAGCAGTTATGTCATGTGCAGGTACTTTACTGTTGTATTAGCTACTTGAAATCGTTGCCAGCCGCACAGACAATCAACAATCTCTCAATGAAATTCACTCCAGGCACAATTAGTAATTCAACTTGATACTCAATATGACTCATCCCTTAGTACTTTGTCGCCTTCAAATAAACAGATTTGGCAATTAAAAGATTAAAGAAAAAACTGTGATACTGCAACGTACAATACTCAGAGGTTTGCTTTCATGTGCATCGTGCAATCCTGCTGTAAGTATTTTATTGTGCTTTACGTACAAATAAAGTTTTCGTTAATATACTTTGGAAGTCGAATTTCTGGCAATCCAAGGTCCTATGCTGCATCCGCATGCCTGTCACTCGCTGTCGTCGTGACGGAGAAAATCTTTCTTACCGACACATTGAACTGCGTGAATCTACAACTCAGCTCACACAAGAACCGAATATTCTCACAAGTTCGGTCACACAGTACTAAAATACTATTTTTGCATGAGAAAAAATATCATTAAAATTTGATTTTAATACTTTGATAGTTGAAAGAAGATAATATATGAACCCACTACGAGAAGAAATGTGATTTTAGCGGCATTGTGGGAAACACTGCGATGATGATAAAATATTTATTTCATATTTCGAGCTGAAAAATACTTAACGAAGTTGTGTTTTATGTGTATACAGTTGTTGTATTTATTGCTAACTACGAGAAGTAGCCGCCTGTAGTTTCAACTTACGAGCGAGTGATGTTTTCTGTTGCAAAGAAGAGCGCCGCATGATTTCCTTTTCCATCAAGAAGAAAGTAAGTAAATCGTCTCTTATATTATTTCAGTAGTATACATATCTTTTGCGGCTCTCACACGCTACCAATCTTTATAAATGAGGTCTCGAAAGAAAGCGAATTTTACGAAGACGTGACGAATTGCACTTTGACTTTAAAAATATGAAGGATTTGTTTAAAAAACGATCCCAATATTAATGTCAAATGCAACCCCCAACACTCGGACACATGTTTTTAAATCTACATCGTTAAATAACTTCTAAACAAACCGTTTTAGGGCCTTAAAAACTAAAATTTTGAGGCCAAAGGCCTCAAAGAAACATTCAACAGAATTTTTGAATATTTAATTATGTTTTTGCTCCTTCGACGCTTCTCGATTCTACCCCACTTGTTCAGAGGCTGTAGAATCTGCAACTGTAGGTGAAATTAAAATATTTACTTGATATTCTATGCGACATAATTACACGGGAGTACTTCTCTGCTCAGTAATAACGTTAATTAAGAATAGCTTGTATTGACAAGTGGGTATAGTTATCTCAATGTGTGTATAGTTATCTCAAGGTATCAAATACAAGGAGACACATAGAACAAGTGACGGGGAATAAGAGGGTCTTGAAGAAAAAGATATAGTATTACAGGCTTAATATGGAAATGGAAAAATAAGGAAGAGGGTGGGGTTTAAGACGTGAGAGTTCTCGCACGGCTAGTTTAACTTTATTTCAACTCGCGAGTCGAATTGTAACGGCATCCTTGTTTTGAGTCACGAGCTGCGTCTCACCTCACTCTGCCTCTAACAATAGCCAATATTGGAAAACTTCAAACGTCGAATAAAAATATAGAGGTTTCGCCAAGAATTATCAAGACAATAACAAAGTAAATTTCTCCTGCTTCTACAGACCAGAAAAAACCGGAGCTCTATCAAATAAGTTTCTGAACGCGTCCGTGAGGATTCCACAATTGGAAATACACTATTGTTCTCTTCCTCACCAAGAGCTCTGTCAGAATTTTTCCATTACAGGAGAACAAAGAAAAGGTTTATGACTACCCGGTTTTCATATTACAGAAATATATTGAACGCCATCTTAAACTATGTGCTCAGAAGATATAGCTTGGTAATTCTATTTTTAATACAACTCAATAGAAGTTTGTAATAGGAACACAAAACTCTGATAAGCTCTTTAATTTTATCATCTACTTATCGTGGTTTCTCAAAAGGATAGTAATTGTGTTTGTGAATTATATATCATCAGTTGGTTACACATCGTCCCGCAAGTTGAAGTAGTTCGGACAAATCCTTGCTCGAGATATTCCGAGTACAACGTCGCCAATCTCATTATACCTAAAAACTGTAATTACGAAGCGATGTGCATTAACGCAAAATTACCTCTCATAGAAGTGCACTATCTTCCAAACTGGAAGTGTCAATTACAAAATTAATCGACTCATCTCAATTTTAACAAAATTTCGGAGAAAACCCTTGACAATCTTTCGGTTCTTTTGTCGATCCTCAAATCCCGTATCCCATATAACCCAGGGATTCCCAACATATTCATTGCCTAGACCACTTTTAAGAGAAAGGTTTGCTTTATCTACCCTCTTGACGTTTTTCTATAATACACAGTGTACAAAATAAACATAACACAAAAAATTGCGCGAAAATGACTTGATAACAATTACATAGACGAAGAATACGAACTAAAGTTGTGAGTGGAAAAAATTGTTACTTAGGTTTTTGTTTTAATATTTTTTGAACTATTAAAACTATCAATTTTTGAAAAAGAAAACAAACAAGTATCATTATAAGTTCTGAACATTGATACTAAATGAAAACAATAACTTCATTTACATTTTTTAATCAATTACATTTTTTAATCAATAGGATTTAGCTTGGATTAAGCAGATCATTTGTCGATCCATATTCGGCTATCGACCACGATCATCATTGATCCCTTTTAAAATTGTATCTACGCCGTTGAGAAACATTGATACAACCCACCACTGCAAATAAATCAAATTATGAAAAACATTTTCAAAGATGATTAGAAATGCTTAAATCTAAAACGTATTCACTATTTAAACGTGATTTTCTGCTTTAACCATTTCGTTTAATTGTCCCAAAGAACGCGTTAAAAGCAAAAGAGAGAACGCGACGAATGACACTGTGGAGAGGCGTTCCAGAGCAAAAAGATTAGAGACCAGTGACCGGACCCGAATGTCCACAGGCCATGCAGCGACCAACGCCGATCGAGAGCAGGACGGGTTCGCGGCGCGTCGAAGACCTCTGGTTCCCAAAAAGCCGACGGCGGCGCCACCAGCGCGGTCGCTGCGATTCCAGGGAAACACCCTCCCCTCCACCCTCTCGCTCCCCTCCCTCCGTCCCTCAAACGCAAAGCTTCCCTTACCACTCGCTTTTCACTACACTAGATCCGATAGGGTCGGAGCGCCTCCCCTCCGGTCTATTTCGCATTTTGTCGCTAAATGAACTGATCCGGTCACCATAAAACCGTTCTCCTATAAAATTATTTTTTCGATTAAATTTTCATGCGCACCTACGATTTATCCAAGTTTTCCACCTACTTTAAAATACTGTATTTGTTTGTAAAATGATAATTAAATTCATCGATAGAAGAGCACACGAAATCATACTATATAGACTGATTCAACTCACCATTCCGTTTTTATCCGAGAATAAACCAATTGGAAGAGGAACATACCTGCAACAGAAATAATAACGTATTAATTAAATGTAGTTTGTTATTGTGCTTTCGGACTGCTTATAGCCGGTTGGGGGGAAGAGTACTTCACCTGGAATGGGAAGGAAGAGGGTCTGAAAGGTGACGCATGGTGGATGGAAGACCTCCATCGTCACAACGCACTAAGTCCATGCCTTTCGATCCCAAAGTCCGGATGCAACGTCTACTTCGGCACACACATGAGACACGGATGGAAAGATGTGAGTTAGAAGATGATACATGTTGAATGCCAATTGATATGACGACTTCCATAATAATTTCAATCAATAAACGTGATTTATATTATAAATCGCTAATCAGTAACTTGAACGGCACAACATGAAAACCATTCAAATTTCCAACATAATTGTGGTAGCAATAGCAAGCATGGAGCTAGCTGCAGTGTCTTCGAGTCTATTGTGTATAGACTATATTTATAGACACATGCATTCACTCATTCATTCCACACTACACAGAACTATGTACACTTTCACATTTTTTCGCCACGCCACCGACTTTACTCAAAACGCAGAGGCAACGCCAAGCCAAAGCCTCGTGGCTGACCTGTGGCTTCCCATTGGCCGTCGCGTCGCGACGGCGGGGGCGTGGCAGGCGGCAAGACGAGACGCCGATCGGCGCCGCCGGGAGCGCGACCATCGCGCGAGAAAGCGCGCATGCGCATCTCGAGATTGCAGGGGTTTTTGCGGCGGGCGCCTCCGACTGCTCTCTCCCCCGCGGGGTTGGCTCTCGGCAACGGCGCAGCCCCGCTCGCCGGCAGCTCCCGCAGATCGACTCTCCACGGGGGCGGATCTTCCAAGCTATTTTTATTTCTCTTTAGCCACTGTATGTCGAGTAAGAACGAAGGAATTGGCCAACATAGCGGTTTAAAGAATGTAACAGCAAAGGCCCAACAACTAAAATGGAAATGGTAAGAATAAAAGATGACAGATGGACACCTGTGGTAACAACCGGGGACACAAGTCAGGGAAAAGAAGCAGAGGACGTCCTAAACAAAGATGGGTCGATGACTTTAAGAATGCTTATGGTAACATACGATACGGCGTACGAATGTTTTCGGCAACATATCGTATGGTCAAGAATAGTGTGACGTCGTGGGAATACACAATAATCACAGACACGAGCTTCAATGATAAATATGTACAGGTTTATTCACAATATGTACAGTACTACTTTAAGTTACAGCTTTGGTAGATCTTTACTTTCCTGATCGCAGGAGCGATCCTTAAAAATGAATAACTGACTCGTGGCCCGCGCCACTCCTCAGCGAGCCTCCCGCACACAGCAGACAGCTCCGGCGACCTCTTGTCACCCGTGGATATAGTCCACAACGGCGTTCCAACACATGGTTTGCCGCACGAGCCTAGCTCGGCTCCGCACCGCCCTGGGCGCAAGTTTTTTGTGCGTTCGCACGAGGGTTCCCTCTCAGCTCAACAAACCCCACCCCCGCGCTCTGCGTTGGTTCTTATATAGCCGCCACCCACGTGACCTGAAACGTCACTGGGTTTTGCACACGGCCCACACTGACCGCTTTGCCAGGCATTTTTGGACATCCATTTCCCGGGATTCCAAGAATTTGACACGCGGCACGCGGCAAAAATGCGCTGTCCCGTACTTTGGGCATCCCTTTCCCTAGCTCTTAGGATTTCCCAGAATACCTCGGCGTGTCACATCCTGCCTGGCCCCTGGCGTCTAATCCTCTGCCGCCGCCCTTGGTGGCGGTTGCTAACTGTAGTCCTACAATACGTTACATACTTCTCCATACCCTATTTTGAATTTTTTATGCAGGATATAACCACAATAAAAAATTCGTCCCGCAACTAGATTTGTGGATCTGGATATGATTATACCATTTACCTGGCCATTGGGCTCACACTCTATTGATCTCTCTAACCTACTCTATATTTACAACATATTTTTTTTTTTATCAAAATCTAGCTAATATACATAACTAACCTACTTCACGTACCTCCTTTCATTCTAATATATACAATTTTCTACAATCTTAAATTACATACAGTCTGCTGCAATTACCTCCGTAGTATTCACAATCAAATGATGTGATACTTTCCCTGATACCCCCAGAACCAACAATGTCTTCAGAGCTTCACTTTGTACCCATAATTGCACATACATAAGACACACATGAAACAACCAGAATACACAAACAATACACTTTCAACAATTTGTTACATATATACAGTGATTCTTCTCTTGTCTTGATTTTATACAATGCAATCAAGTGATTCGGTTCAGTGTAGCCCTCCGCATTCCCAGTTCAGTTCAGGTTCCATGTATCAGTAAAACATACGGCTTAAGGCACCAGCATTTACGTGATCCTTACCCCTTTTATGAATAATTTCTAAATTGTATGCTTGGATCATTAATGACCAACGCATCAATCTCGGGTTCTTACTTGAACAATTATTTAGCCATACTAATGGGTTGTGGTCTGTTTCCCCTTTAATTTTTGCATTTCCATCCAAATAGTACTTTAATTTCTGCAATGCCCATATTATGGCTGTGCACTCCTGTTCTGTTGTACATCGTAATAATTCCGAATCTGTGAATTTACGACTTAAGTATAACACCGGTTTTTCTTCTCCTCTATCATTATACTGTGCCAAAATGATGCCAATACCTCTTTTTGACGCATCACACCGCACTATAAAATCCTTATTAAAATCTGGCGCGTGAAGGACGGGTTCGTGACAGAGAGCGTTCCTCAGTTCCTCGAATGCCATCTCGCATGCTGGCGTCCACGTTACCCTGCCTTGCCGTTCGCGACCTCGCAATAAGTCCGTTAATGGCGCTGATATACCCGCATAATCGGGAATAAATTTCCTGTAGTAACCTGTTAATCCGAGAAAAGCACGCACTTGCTTTTTCGTTTGAGGTACGGGGTGCTCTTTAATAGTTTTTACTTTGGCCTCTACCGGCCGCATCATGCCACTACCAACCATGTAGCCTAGGTATTGCACATTCTTACGCGCGTATTTACACTTGCTTGGCTGCACATGCAACTTCGCTTTCTCTAATATTAGCAACACCTGCTCTAAATGTCTAAGGTGTTCTTGCCATGTGTCGCTATAAATGGCGATGTCATCCAAGTATGGGACTGCAAATTCTGCACATCCTGCTAATAAAGCTGCCATCATCCTACTACACTGAAAAGGTGCATTTTTTAGCCTGAAGGGCAATCTTAATGGCCTATACGTGCCAAAGCTTGTACAGAAAGCCGCATATCTTTGCGCTCTCGGAGTGAGCGGTATCTGATGATAAAATTTTGCTAAATCCAATGTAGTAATAATCTTAGCTGCCGCTACTGCTTCTATCCTCTCCTCCATGTTCGGCAACGGAAAATATTCTGATTTTATAATTTGGTTTAGCTTGCGATAATCTACGCACGGTCTTGGTTTTCGTCCCGGCGCCTCTACAAGAATCATAGGAGACGCATAATCAGAGTCGCCTATTTCGATTATGTTATCCCGTAACATCTTCGCGATTTCTTCCTGCAAAATTTTTGATTGACGCGGCGACATTCGATAAGGCGCACTTCTTATCTTTTTCGACTCGTCCGTCAATTCAATGTCCATGGTGACGACATCCGTCAACCCTGGTCTGTCTGAAAATATATGCTTGTACTTTACAATTAATTTGAGCAGTTTGTCGCGAAACTCGTCTTCGACTTCTGTTCCTTCGAGCATAGCTTCCGCATCGAAGTCGACACTATCAAGGTTAATAGCGTACTTATCCAGCTCGTCTTCCTCAACTTCAAAGTTTGAGCTGCGATCTGCTACATAATTCAGATATTCGGTACGTTGCACGTACGCTTTCAACATGTTAATGTGGTAGATACGCTCTTCCTTTTTCCCAGGCATTCGGACAGAGCAGTTCGTGTCCGATTTTTTCTCTACTACTTCTCCCGGTCCTATCCATTGAACAGATAACTTTTTTGTGCGATTCGGGGCCAACACCAGCACCCGGTCGCCCGGCGCGAATTCTCTGTGTACGGCTCGCCGATCGTACCACGTTCTTCTTTTCTCCTGCTCGTTAACAAGCTTCTCGTGAGCTAATTCGCGAGATTTCTGAAGCCTATTTATTAGCTTGAACACATATTCGACGACGGAATTTTCTTCCTCATCGTCCTCGCCTGCAAGGTGTTCATATAATAAGGTTATGGGAGTTCTGAGGTTCCTCCCATACACTAATTCAGCTGGAGTGAATCCGAGGCTCTCGTGCACCGTGGTTCTCAAAGCAAATAAAATCGTGGGCATTTGGTCCTCCCACTCCGTTCCTGCTTCCAAGCATAACACTTTGATTAAGCGATTCATCGTTCTATGCACGCGTTCGATAGGATTTGACTGCGGGTGGTAGGGCGAACTTCTCACCAGTTTGATCCCAAACTTCCTAGCAAATTCCCCTGTCAATGCGCTTGTAAAGCACGTGCCCTGGTCGGTTTGTAATTCCTTAGGAAACCCGATTCTACTGAATAATGTCAACAAGGCACTAATGATAGTTGTTGATTGCAAATCTTTAATTGGAATAGCCTCCGGATACCTAGACGCTAAACAAATGGCTGTCAAAATAAACTTGTTGCCTTCTTTACTTTCGGGAAGAGGTCCACAAGTATCAATATTTATTTTACTGAAGACTTCCGTTATCGGCGGTACTAACATTAACGGTGCTTTTTTTCGATCATTTGGCCTACCAACCTTTTGACACACATCGCAAGTTTTCACATATGTCTCCATATCCTGGAAACAACGAGGCCAATAAAAGTATCGCGACATGCTGGATTTGCTCTTAGTGCAACCTAAATGTGCATTCGCGGTTTCATGGCACACCTTGAGAACGGCGGCCCGATATTTAGTCGGAACTACTAACATATTAAATTTTTCTCCTCGATTGCTGTGTCTTGACCGATACAAAATACTATTTTTCACGAAATACGACTCTCGCCCTGCTTCCGGTACGTTGTGCTTATTCGCGTCGTATAATGTTTTGATTTCCGGGTCACTTTGTTGTGAAGCTGCGAACTCAGTCTTGGTAACATTTATGAGTTCATTCACTTCGGGCGTTAGTACACTTGCACTGGCGTCCCTTTCACTAACGGCTCCCTGCTGCCTCAATTGTTCAAGGTTTTCTACCTGCTCGTCCGCGTCAAACTCGCCTGCCTGTCGGTCAGCCGGCCCCGACTCTTGAGTCACCCGCGACGTTTCAGCGGCTTTTGCCCGCGCCGTTACGGCTGCAACTAATTGTGGCTCAATAAATCCTGCCTTTACTTCTTCCAACAGAGCAGCTGTTCTATTACTTAATAAGTAATATCCGCTGTCGCATTCCCGAGGCACAACTGCGGCTTTAGTTACTACTTTCCCTAATGGCCCTTCAATAGTGACTTCTGCCACCGGGAGATTTCGTGGTGAGGCATCAAGCGGTTGCAAAATCCACACGCTTTCTCCCGTTAAATTCTCGTCGCTAATAAATTTCACATGGACAAGATCGAAACTGGCACCACAGTCGCGCAAAAATCTCCCGGGAATTTTATTAATTTTTCCAAAGAACACGTACGGTGAAAACAATTCCGTAGCTGTTTTGTCTACCACATGATTCATTTTTTCGGCCACGCGGCGCTGCGGGCATTCACGGACCATGTGGTCTGTGGCACCACACCCGTAGCATTTCCGCTTGTCTGGCTTCTCGTATGCTGCCCTAACATCGGTTTTCTTACCGCTCGATTTCCCCTGAAATTCCGGTACTATCAGCATCGTCTTGCTCGTGCTTGCAACTTGTTCCCCTACGGCTTCCGATTTCCTATAAGGCTTGAACGAAGACCGTTTCCAGCCTGCCCTATTGTTTTCATAGTTGTCTAGTTTACGAGCCAGTTCTAACGGCATCTTAAATTCCCCCCACTCATCAATAAAATGCTCTTTAATATCAATAGGCACACGACGCTTCAATTGATCGGTTACAATTAGATTCATTAAGTCCTCGAACGTATGAATATTTAGTCCTGCTACCCATTCTTTGCAATAATTTTTCAGCTCTCTCGCGTATACGTTCCAGGTAGTATTCGCGGCTTTTACATGTTTCGCGAACAATTGTCGAAACTTCTCGGCATTGAATCGATACATTTCTAATAACCTACTCTTTAAATCGGCATATTCTGTTCTTCTACCTTGCCCTTCTAAAGTTAGCGATGCATTGATTTGGTGTGGGAGCAGTCCCATAAGATTTGCCACCCACTCTTCTTCAGGAATTTCTAATTGTTCCGCCTGACTCTCAAAAACACTTAAAAATGCTGTTATGTCGTCGTCCTCCCCTTTGAATCGGCTCATAACTTGATTTAATCGAATGTGCATTTTGCTATTTACTCCGGACTGCGGACTAGCTCTACCCGCCAGTTGGCCCTGTTCTATTCTCAGTTTTTCTAACTGAAATGCACGTTCCTTCTCTGCTTCGCGTTCGGCTTTTTGATCCTTATAGGCGCGTTCCTTCTCTAATTCGCGTTCGGCCTTTTCTCGTTCGCGTTCAATTTTTTCTCGTTCGCGTTCATCCTTATATGCCTGAGCTATCCCTTTCACAAATTCCTCCTCGTAATCAGAATGCTCCTCTATCAATTTTTTTAGTACTACCAAAGTTTCTCCACCTGTAATTTGGAGTCCTAATTCCTGTGCCACGTGCACTACACAATCTTTCCCGAATCTCGGTAAGTGAGCCATAACTGAAACCTGAACCGAACCTTACAATGCAGATAGCTATACTTACACCAGATCCTTGCTGACTTCTTGATTTTATCAAAGCCGGTTGGCTTTGAGACGTCCTTCCTTCTCCGTCCTTCCTTCCTTCCTTCCTTCCGGCGTTGCCGTGAAAACGTGGGCGTCTGGCTAGGAGCGGACCCTCTCTGCTCCCGTGCGTCGTAATTATGTCTGCCCGTCGACACACCCACGCACTGGCTCACCCACTGTTCGTAATATTGCGACCACGTATGAGTATGGTGCAACAATGCCGTGCCGTTCCGGCGTGAATGTTTTAACTGCTGCTATTATCACAATTGAGCAACACTTCCCCGTGGAATTCTTATAACCGCATCCACCAATTATACTATTTGGTGAATGATATTCCCCGTGGAATTCGTTTAACCGCTGCCACCAATTATGCTATTTGGTGGGTGATATTCCCCGTGGCATTCGTTTAACCGCTGCCACCAATTATACTATTTGGTGGGTGCACGTACTCCCCCGTGGGTTTCTTTATAACCGCTGCCACCAATTATACTATTTGGTGAATGATATTCCCCGTGGAATTCGTTTAACCGCTGCCACCAATTATGTCATTTGGTGGGTGATATTCCCCGTGGAATTCGTTTAACCGCTGCCACCAATTATGTCTACCCGTCTGTGACGTCGTGGGAATACACAATAATCACAGACACGAGCTTCAATGATAAATATGTACAGGTTTATTCACAATATGTACAGTACTACTTTAAGTTACAGCTCTGGTAGATCTTTACTTCCCTGATCGCAGGAGCGATCCTTAAAAATGAATAACTGACTCGTGGCCCGCGCCACTCCTCAGCGAGCCTCCCGCACACAGCAGACAGCTCTGGCGACCTCTTGTCACCCGTGGATATAGTCCACAACGGCGTCCCAACACATGGTTTGCCGCACGAGCCTAGCTCGGCTCCGCACCGCCCTGGGCGCAAGTCTTTGTGCGTTCGCACGAGGGTTCCCTCTCAGCTCAACAAAACCCCACCCCCGCGCTCTGCGTTGGTTCTTATATAGCCGCCACCCACGTGACCTGAAACGTCACTGGGTTTTGCACACGGCCCACACTGACCGCTTTGCCAGGCATTTTTGGACATCCATTTCCCTGGATTCCAAGAATTTGACACGCGGCACGCGGCAAAATGCGCTGTCCCGTACTTTGGGCATCCCTTTCCCTAGCTCTTAGGATTTCTCAGAATACCTCGGCGTGTCACATCCTGCCTGGCCCCTGGCGTCTAATCCTCTGCCGCCGCCCTTTGTGGCGGTTGCTAACTGTAGTCCTACAATACGTTACAATAGCAAGGGACAGAGAAACATGGATGGCTCAAGAGAAACAAATGACAATCAGCATTAGTAAAAGGAAGTGAAATACGTGAATAAGTGAGTGTAAATAGTTAAAGTATAAATATTAGTGTAAAAACTAAAAATCTCTCAAGAACTGGTTCAACTTAAGAGTTGAGTAGAACTACCCCTGTATTCTGAGAGGAGGCCCTTGCCCTTTTAGGGATTCAACGGGCTCACATCGTCATCATCGTCATTATCATGTCTCGTAAGGGGCAATTAGCCTTCTCCGTAGTTAGATTCCGAGGTTTCAAGTCAGTCTAACAGGAACCCGCGATGTCTCAAATTCGCTTAACTTTCTCTACTTCACGTAGTTAACGAAATCGGCTGGTGACGCAGGTTTCGCGGTCGTTGACTTTCATTAGAACCATCCCAGCGTTCGCCTGTGTGTCCGAGGGAAACCACGAAAACCCCGCTCAGAATGGCTGGTATGGGCCTCGGTGAGGTTGAACCGGGCCCCTGAGTGCGAAGTTAGCGCACTACGCCCTGAGCCACTTAGCTCGGTTTACCACGCTGCACTCCATTTTAAATGTGGCGTCTCTTCAAGGTCATGAACTGGAAGGAAAGGGGGGACACTGTTATCCAATCGGGAGTTTCAATACAAAAAATTAAGTCGAAACGAATCACCCGATTGGATGACAGTGTCCCCTTCTTCCAGCTCGTGACCTTAATGGGACACTACATTTAAATGGGAGTAGAGCTATATACCTGCGTCGAATTCAGCTGCTATCTGAAAGAGAGTTCTCGAAGCAGGCGATTGCCGGAGCAATAAACACACACACACACACACACACACACACTTCCATGCACTACCCTACCACATGTATTGGGAAACCAGTTGGGAGCTTTCAACTTGTTCCGAACGAAGCGATGCTCTGCTGAGGGAGATATCTGGAGGGGAAAACCCCCCAAGCGGACGTGCAGATCGGCGCCAATGAGAGAGGAATTCTGCCTCCTAGGAGATAACACAGTAAAAACTGTCAGAACCGGAACCTGTACAGGCCGGAAACCTGCCTTAACTGGAAAATTTCTCTGGCCCGTGAAGTTATATTGTATTTTGCACAGCATCAAAAAAAGAACTCTGTCCAACGCGGAAACGGAACGGTTGTTCATGTCCTGTAGGGGGAAATCTTTATAAAAAGGAATTCCTGTGAATTTCATGTAATTGGCAGAGGCACGAGGTATTTTTAATGTAATGAATGAAGTCTGTTTTAACTTCTTTATCCCATGGGATTTAGTCGTGGCAACCGCATTGTGATCTAGAGGGGCTTCAACTGACTGCGTAGAATTCGAACTTGGGGTCACTTGTCTCTCAAGCCATAGGACATAGGAGAATTCTCTCCCCCGTCCCAACTCTCTGAGCGTGGGAAGGTGTACGGGCATGGCTTTGATTCACGCCTCTCCCTGCCCCACCATGAAAATCGTAACCCCTCGACCAGAGACGAATTGCTGAAGGACATGCGAAGGTATCAGAAAATCATAGTACTCTGGGCTGTGACGCATTGTGCGTTGAAAGAGTCAGCAAGCAGTCGGATTGCAACCATTAGGCAATGAGCTGGTGTGTATTTTTATGAGCGTCACTACCAGTTTAACAACGCGAAAACCATAAACATCTAACATTAGATGAAAACGTCAAGTTAATGGAAGTAAGAAGCTGTCAATGAAGATTTTTTAATATTGATTTATTGATTTCTTCCGTAAATATATTATACATTAATCTATTTTAATAACCATGGTAAAATCATGTAATTTTTACTTTACTTTAATTGCTAATTTACTTACATTAATTTACTAGTTTCAGAACGGAAATATCAATATCACAAGTGTCGTAAAATGGACAATTCCTGCATAAAAGGTAAACCTCCCTAAGCCGGAATTAATTTTTGTTGTGATCGATTTCGGCTTAGACAGATTTTACTGTAGTATGCAATACACTTTAGGGGACTAGTAACGACAGAACATCTCCATTCGCTGTAACCAGTTAGGAATGGTGAATACCTCGGCAAATTAGGCTCCATAATAGGAATTACATCTGGAGGACAACTAGAAGATCGTGTTGCGCATGCGCTGCAAGGACTCGCTGTCGAAAAATTATCCGTAGCAAAAGAAAGCAGATAATGATGGACAAAACACAATCTCGGCACCGATCCGCGAACTCAAAACCCAGGTTTAATCGCAGCATCCCGTATAATTACCCACATGTTACATCACATTAAGTGAAATATCTACAACAAAAATGTGTTGACATTTTATTACAGGTCAGCAATGAGCGGACTGTAGTAAGTATATTCAAGTGAGCGGAACATAACATTCTTAAGGTCGACACTGTAGTCGTTCAGTCTTCCAGAACCACCTTCGCAAGAGTTGAGAAGGCACGTATGACAGCGGTAGGGATCACTAGACCATGTTGAACCATGTGAGCGTGGAGGAAACAAACGCCGATGCCGGCGCGAGGCCTGGAGACATCCCCCCGCGCGCGCGCATCCCCAAAATGCCACGAGAGGAACCATACAAGGCCGCAAACTCACGAATTAACTACACGGCAGGTAGGAGCCGTGGGGGAGGGGGACAGAATGACGTGCAGATGGACAGCGAAGTAGGCAGATCTCCTGGAGGTGAAAAGTGAGTGCTGCGGGAGCGACTCCCACAGACCGACGCGGAAGATCCGCAGCCTACGCGGATTGGCCGCAGCGGACGTTTCGCGTCACGCGTTGCCTTATGAGCACGTTCAGACCTGCGCGGCAGGCGACCGTCGCGGCAACGGATTGGCAGCGTTTAATCGGCGGCGAAATTTATAAAGGCTCCTACAGACCGACGCGGAAGATCCGCAGCCTACGCGGATTTACGGCAGCGGAAATTTCGCGTCACGTGTTGCCTTATGAGCACGTTCAGACCTGCGAAGCAGGCGAGCGTCGCGGCAACGGATTGGCAGCGTTTAATCGGCGGCGAAATTTGTAACGCAGTCAGACGTGTTTCTTCCGCAGGAGCTCGAGTTTCGTGGAAGTCCGCCCGTGTTCGGGAGTCTTCGCTCTCCCCTGGGTCGAGCGACCTTGCCAACCGTCACCAAACGCTGACTCATAATTGATGTTCGGATGTGAACGGTCTCGCGAATTCCAAGGCCGCGCCGGTCTGTGGGAGCGACTGAATGGAAACGGAGCGGAAGAGCCGCCGCACTGGGTGGGCTAATGGATTCGCTGTGGCCGCACGGCGGTGTCAGGGAGCAGGGAGGGCGGAGCAGGAGGGGAGGGGCTGGGCGGGAATGAGTGGGAAGGGGCGGCGACAAGTGGGTAGGATCAGGGCAAAGCGGAAAGGGGCAGGGAGGATCAGAGAGGAAGGGAGTGGGACGGAGCGAAAAGGAGCGGAGAGGAACGGAGAGAAGAAAAGTGGAACAAGGCGGAGCGGAGTGGGACGGAGCGAGGCGGAGCGGGGCGAGGCGAGGCGGGGTGTGGGCGGGGCGAGAGGGAGCGGGTGCAGCGGAGAGAGGGCGGGGTGCGGCGGGGCGCGGCGGAGAGTGGTAGAGCGAGCGGGAAGGAGAGTCGGCGGGGCCTGGCAGAGAGTGGGTGGGACGGGGCGGAGCGTGCGGGAAGGTAAGTGGGCGAGGCGGGCAGAGCGGGCGGGGCGGGGCGGGATGGGCGTGTG
>BLKR01005351.1:0-82845 GCA_011170035.1 Teleogryllus occipitalis
TTTTTTCTCGTAATTTGGAGAAATATACACATTTCTGCAAGCAACATCTATTCTACAATATGTCATAAATTCAGAGAATGGTTTTAACAGCAGACGGAATGTCTGTTCGTTCTAAAACGGCGTTGTAACTTTGCATGGGGGGTGGGTTGATGGGAGCATCGTTATGCAACACGCGTGGCCGTGATGCATGAAGGCGCTGCGTTCAGCGCGCCGTGTGTGGCGCGCGCAATTGCTGGAATTACTTCAGGACGTGCTATGTCGCGGGCGCTGGACTGTGCCTTGTTTCAATGTTGCTGTTGCGCTCCGCGTGGTGCGTTTGCGCGAAGTGGCACCCACCCCACCCTGCACTGCGCTGCGCTCTCTCGCGCTAATGCAATGAGTATTTTAAAATTATTATTTTCTTTTCTGTCTATAGACCCGTGCGAGAACTCTCGCATGGTATACCCCATCATCTTCTCTATTTTTTTTCACTTACATATTAATCCATTAATATATTTTCCTTCATGACCCCCTTATCCTCCGTCACTTGTTCTACATATATTCCTTGTAATTGGTGACGGTACAATACAACCTTGCCAATACAAACTATTCTTACTTAACTGTGTTCCCAATCAGAGAGATACAGTCATGCAATTTAATTGCCTAGAATATCAAGTAATTCGTCAAGTTTTTCACATACCGTTGCGGGTTCTGCACGGTTCTATACAGGAGGGGTAGAATCGAGAAACGTCAAACCAGCAAACATTAAAAAGAATGATCCAGAAGATCTCATCCTGTAGATTACGGTATTGTGAACGTTTCTTTGAGGCCTTTGGTCTCTAAATTTTACTTTTTAAGGTCCTAGAACGCTTCGTTTAGGAGTTACTTAGCAATATAGATTAAAAAATCCGGAAAGTGTAGCTGGTTGCATTTCACACTAATATTTAGATTTTCCGTCATAGTATTAAAGTCACAATACATTTCGTCACATCTTCGTGAAATTATCTTTCTTTAGAGACCTTATTTATAAAAATTGACGGCATGTGAGAGCCGCAAAATGTAAGTATACTACTGAAATTATAATAGGAGAGTATTATCTAGGTGCGTTCCGTACATTGGTATTATGTAGTTCTTCTGTTTAAATTCATCCGTTGTTCAAAATCAGATTAAATATAGAAATCCTCACAGTAATACACTCACACAGTTTCAAGATGAATTTATGAATACCCGGAGAATTCATTTGCTCTCTAGAGGAGAATTCTACCAGCAGGCTGCTCTGATCGCTAATTTTCTGTGCTTTCTCCGATCAGCACCAGGCGAATGCCGGAGCAGTACCCTAACAAACAAGCCATGGACAAGCCATGGATCGCACGCGATCTGTCCTTCCTCTTCCTTGTCTTATCCTTACACTTTACACACACACTTACACAAACGTGCACTACACTAGCACACACACCGAGAGACCGGTCGGGAGCTTAGAGCTAGTCCCGTATGGGGAGGTTCCCCGCTGGTGGGAGATACCTGGTTAGGTAAAACCCCACTGGCTAATGGTAGGTCGGCGACGCATCTCGATATCTAGCGGGGGAAGATCATAGCCACGCCCCCTCAATGAAAATCATTCACTACACTTACGGGATACGCCTCAGTAGCTGACGCGCTCGGAATCATTAGCATTCAATCAATTTATGAATAATTTGATATGTTTACCCCACATCCCCCAAATAAATATTCTTAAAAAATAAATTTTGACCAAGTTCAAGCGTAAATAGAGTGATCGATAGATGTCATATAATTCAAAATTTGAAAGATGCTAGAACGAAACTAGACATTAACAACGTAATTTATCAAATCAATTCTATCAATTGTAATAGATTATACATTGGTCAAACTAAACGTAAGTTGAACACAAGACTACTTGAAGATAAAAGAAACATAAAAGAAAATAAAGATAAAGATAAAGATAAAAATAAAGATAAAAAGAAAGATAAAAGAATGGCATGCAGACAGAATTCTCTAATACGACATTGAATTACAACCTCCCATCACGTGAATTTTCTGGAGATACAGAGTTTAACCCACGAAAATTTTTTGTACCCTAGATTAGCATTAGAAACACTTTATATCAAAACATCTTCCTGGTTGAATACGCAGGAGGAATCTAATAGATTCACTAATTTTTATGATAGATTATTGAGTAATTTTTCTCAAAGATAAAGTTTTTCACTTTCTGATTGTTAATTCTAACTTCTTTCTGTCTTGATTTTTTAATGTCCCTGTCAACCTCTCTATCTATTTCGTTTTATTCTCAATCATATTGATTAATACATTATTTTGATATACCGCCATATGTTACCATACTGAGATCTTCAAAACCTTTTTATCAAGGTGCGTTCAGTTTAGTAACTTGTGTACATAGGTTTTATTTATTTTTTTTCTTTTTTAATTTATCCATTATTTAATATATTATATTTATTTGTTTCGACATTTTAACTTCAGCCTGAATGTATAAATAATTATTTACAAAACGTTTCTATTGCTATTATGTATTACATATTTTAATATATTACAATCATATAGTATTTTTTTATAAAACAGCTATCGAAAAACAATTATCTGTCTTTAAAAATAAAAGACTAAATACAGTCTGATATATATGTATTTTATTACGTTTTTGTATTATTCGTATTTTGTAATTAAATTTTTTCAAAGAATTGCCACCCAAACCGGGACACGAATCTGGTTGATGCCCAGTTGCTCTAGCCACTAAGCTGTTCTTCAAGAGTTTTAGAGGCGTAATGTATTACCAATTTATGATACACAATTGTCACCGCCCTGTCAACTGCCTAGTTAGAGCACCTATGCGTAAACCAGGAGGCTCGGGTTCGTGTCCCAGTCAGGGTGACAAAATTTGAAAAATTTTAATTAAATACAATGGTTACTCGATGACAAGGTCACAGCTTGGATACATTTACTGTTGCGGAACATATTTTCGGCTGTAATTGCCTGTCCAATGAGGTGACAGGGTGGTGACATCAATAAGTGTTTTCAACAATAATTGTTATCTATCTTCCTGATCTCCAATGCACGTAGAAACTGAAAGAAAAATATTCACCCTCGGTTTCGTGAGAGGGGTCTACGATTTTGTTAGATGCCCATCAATTCGGGAAAAATACGAAAACAATGAAATAGCAACGATTTCGTATGGAAAATGGAGACATATTCCGCCTATTTTCATACTGCGGCAGATCACTAGTTTTCTGATGTTTTTTCAAAAGATTTAAATATTTTAAACTCTTTTTATACTAAAATGTTCCTTGAAATTTCAAACAACGTAAATGTGTCTCTGTTAAAGAGAAAGTCATCTTAATAAAATCAAATACAAATACACTTGAAACATGACGGGAAATTTATTGAATTTAACTGAATATACTGATATGAGAGAAATTTTCCGGGCTGGTAGGCCGTGGTCCAGTGGGCATTGAAGAGCCAAACGTTTCGTCCACGTCTGCGGTGGACATCTTCAGTGGCGGCAGCGTCGTGGGGGTAGCCTCCGGGTCGGCCGCTGGCCAGCGACTGACTCGTTAGGTTCGTTTGGCTCTTCAATGCCAACTGGACCACGGCCTACCAACCCGGAAAATTTCTCTCATATTGACACCGGCCGTGAAAGCCTACGATGCTATACGAATATACTGAATATATAAAATTTGTGTGTTGGAGAATATTTACATTTTTCATTCTTTTAGGTACTTGTTACTACAAATCATTATATTTCAATGCACAGATGTTTTGAAATCACGCAACGAGAAGTGAAGGAGTTATCAAAACGATTTTGTTTCCCTAATGGATATAGTACATAATAATTATATTTATTTATGTTTAACAGGAATTTACTATGAAAGTCTTTAAAGACTGATACTGCATGATATTCAAATTTAATATTTGTGAAAATGGTAAAAAGTTTACATAAGTTAAATACTTTTTCTTGAAATCTTTCAAAACACGAGTATTTAAACTCTTCTCCTTCCCCTCCCCCATAAGAGAAAAATGTTTGTCTTTAATTGGTGATATATGGCAATAAGAATAGATACACAGATGGCTAGTATTGTAAAAAACACACAAGTTGTGTGGTTCTATCCAAAAAATATCTTTGTGAAAGTAGCATGCAGTTTGTTATATCAATTAGTACACTGTTTCATAGTACATTTGATGTACAAGTGCATTTGATTTTATTAATTGAGGTTAATGAATACTTTCAAATCTGTGAAAGACATTCATTTAAAATAATAATTAGGTTACTGCACGTGAAAGAAAGTTGACAACATTGACAAGTAAACACTGCAATTTTGATGATACCTCCGACTTCCAAAAAGTTCTGTCAAAATAGTAAACTATAGAAATATGAACTATAGAACTATAGAATATGAACTATAGAAATATGGACTACATAAATAGTCATCTATACAATAGATAACAAATATAGAATGGAAATGTAAATCCATTTGTTTTGAAATGACACCTACTAGCGTGTATAAATAAATATCTTGCTTCGTGAACTATACATACATTCATGACATAAAAAAGAATATCACAGCGAATCTTAAATTATAGACCTTACATAGTTGAGTTTAATTTCATTTCTACGTACGCAATCGCGTACTGCTGCTACTTGCGAAATATACCCGATTTAAACGATCCATTAATTCAATAAAAATGTACTATTTCTGCATTTCATGTTGTGTATTGTTAGATATGGAGAGCAGAATTTACTTTTTTAAGCGAAATAATATATACATATAATATTTCTTTGAACACGAAATAACGACGATGGGATGTTCTTTCGTTGTTTTTTTCTCATAATACATACATTTTTTTCGGGATTTTACTATTCGTATGTTTGAGCTGAAACTAGTTGTTTGGTGTAAGCCTCACTCCAGTGGCACCTTGCTTGAAATTTCATAAACTGTCGTAGAAACAATAACTGAAATAGCGAGAAATAAAATACCCAAGGGAACGAAACAATTGTCAAGATCTAACTGCAAATACCAACTATTGTGTGCACTGCGTACACCAGTGCTACCTCAGAGTTTTCAACAAATTTGCTATTCTACACTTAAAAAGCATCCAGACATAAGGCATCATTTTGTACCAGAGACTGTAAAATATAATAAAATTTGGTTAGCTTATTTTTCAAGCACAAAGTCGATAGCACACATTCTAAGAAAGTCATTACAAAAAAATTCATATATTGTGTAATTAAAGAGAGTTGTCACCATAAAAACTCTATATCAGTAAGTATTTCAAAGGCAGTATTGTAGAAGTATTTACTTGATAACTAGTGCATACTCACGTCGAAGAAAGTATTAAATATGTAAAAGCTCCGCGTACATACCCTAGATTTCTTCTTACAAACATTATCAATCCGGTTTTACTCCTCAGATATAGATGTTGCTTACGTGTCAGAAACCAACATTGGTAAAATTTTGAGTAATCGTCCATATCGTGTTTGTTCTTGATTTTCAGAATATTTATTTAGACCGCATAATTTTCACTGTTTTTACCAACCGAAACTTTAACTGTTCATTATACAAACAGTTCACTCCCATAATCCAGTACTTAACTTGTTTATCATAACTCAAAATTAAAATAAATCTCAAGTAACCTTAGAATGTCCAGTCCTTAAAGTTAATTGGTGTAAAACATTTAACACCTTCGTATGGCAGAATTGTCAACGGAACAGAAAATACATAAGAAAGCTATCATGTAACAAGGGGTGGTGTTTACTCTCTCACTGCAAGGCTCAACTTAGGGAGCTACCAAGAGAAGTGAACTCGGAGACCCCTCCCCTATGACGCTCCTGTCGGCCTGTCAGGAATGGCATGCCGCAGCGCAGCGGGGATCCCGAATCGATTCGAATTAAACATCGACCACGCGCCAAAATGTTATTTCACATGATCGCGCATTCATCGGCGCATAACAGGAACCACTTTGAATCGCTGGACGCAAAATATTCACACGTAGCATCGGATACGTTAATTCCATTTGAATGCCGAAGCACTTGCCAAAGAGTATGTATTTATCTCCCAGTGGATCTGTTGTGTTCAATAAATGTTTCTGATAGCTTTCAGTATGATAAGGTCATGTTCTGTTGTTGTTTTTCTGTTATTAGATAGTATTTAAAATATGAGTTATTTAGCGGAAAAAAAGTACGTAGTATGTTTACTGGTGTGATGAATAATTTATTGATGTAATTAATTTTCATATGTACAGCTTTTCGATAAATTGAAAGCACTGCTAATATTTATAACAGTCTGATTCAACAATGTGAATATACGTGACGGAACAGTAAATTTCGCAAACTTTACATCGTTCATATTCACTTATGTGAACGACCATCACTCATAGGTAAAGTAATACGAGAGTCTGAAAATACTGAAATTCTGTTAAACATTGTTCTGCTATTTTTCGAGAATTATGCTGATTTTCTCGAAATACTTCTTTAACACAATTTTTTTTATTCTGTTTTGAGCTCTGTGAAATAGTCATCGCACTCTGTTCAATAGTGGAGAGTTTGGTGTTCCGTGATGTTTTATTGTAATGCAAATAAACGCTAAGCTCTGAATTCCTAAGAAACGTTTGGAAGTTTCAGAATTTTTTAATAATATGTTTATTATATGAAATCAATAAGAATATTTAGTTTGGTTTGTGTTGATATCCAATTAAGAATATTAAAATTATCAATTCATCGAGACTGTTGTTTGTTTTTGAATTGAACAGTAGTCATTCTGTGAAATAAATTCATGTCTGTTGTAAGTAACTCTCATCTTCTGATAGGCTTGATGTAGTTGTATCTGACGTACTTGATGTTGTCGATGTAGTTGTTTTTCCACGACAGCGAGTTCCTTAGACAACTGTGGGAGAGACAGCAGCCTTTAATGAGAAACAGTCGCCTACCTTTAGCCGCCGAGCAGGCCGGTAGCATCTGCGTCAGCACCAGCAGGAGCAGCAGCCCCGCCATGGCAGCGGCGACCTGCCGCAGCGTCGAGCGCGGGGCCCCCATGACGGTCTTCGCGGAGCGGCGCGTGGCCGGGGGCCGTGGTGCGAGCCCCGCTGCGGGCATTCGGCTGCTCTCCCCCTCCCTCCCCCTCACGCGGGGGCGGCTACGCACCACAGATCGGCACTCGCACACGCAGTCCAACGCACCGCACGCAACACAGGGGTCAGGGTTCGTCGATATGTCGCGAAGGGCGCCGAAGCTCTTCGCAAAGATGACTCCCCAAAACACAAGCACAGATTTTTGTTTGAAGTTGTGAAAAAATTTGGAAGGAAAGTTGGAGAATGCTGTCACGAGACGCGTTCAAAACCTGTATCTAGCTAGAACACTGACGTCCGTTTGTTCCACTAGTTTGACATTCGAAGATCTCGTTGAGGTGGAAATGTTTTTATTAGGTACCGCACAGAAGACACACAAAACACTGACGATTTATTTCTCAGATAAATGAAATATTGTCTGTTAATTTGCAAGTTTTCGCTGACGTAAATATGTTATAATGTTCATGAAGAGCTTGCTATTCTTCTTAAGAATTTGATTCCTATATTTCTACTATACTCTATTAGTTTACACATTAAATTTTCCGAAACACACACTGGGTACACCAACGACAACATTAAATTTACACAAATGTTACACTTAACACACATCAAAGGAGGCCAGTAAACAGTGAAAGGGAGACGCGGGTAGATAGTTCGTGATGCTCGCCGCACTCGGCAAACCGGATCGAGTGGAACGAGACCAGAGGTCGAAGAACATTCACGGGAAGGTGTCGCCGTCGGGTTCGAAGGGCGGTCCGCCGGGGGCAGGGCCGACGGGCGGCGGGGGTGGCGCGGGCGCCGCGACGCGGGGCGGCGCTGGCAACGGGCGGCGCGCGCTCGTGGAGGCGCCGGCGCGAGCGAGCGAGCCCGGCGGATCGAGAAAGCGGGCGAGGCGACGAACGAGCACGCCGCCGACGGGTTCCGAGCGGGACCGCTACCGCGGCCTGACTGAACGCGGCGGTGCCCGCGGCGGCGACGGCGGCGGCGCGCGCAGCGGGTGGCGCGGCGGCGGGGGTGGCGGGGTCGGCGGGGGAGGCGGGGGCGGTGGGGGGCGGGGGCGGCGGGGCCGGGGCGTGCCGGAGAGAACACGCAGAAGCGCCAGCCGCCTGGGTTGCGCCGGATCGTGGCTGCGGGAGTTCTTTGACTCGCGTGGGGCGAGCGGGCGGTGGGCGCCGGTTCGCAAAGAGGCTTCGGAAGGTGGATAGATCGCAAACAGTCGCCGAATGAGTGCCATCTTTACGACGGTTGGGTTTGTAAAGGTTTCGAATGACCGTGAGGCTACGTGTCACCTGCATGTGTGTTTGCGTTCTGGAGTTGAATTTCATTTATCTCGACTGAGAGAATTTGACTGATACAATTTCCTTTGTGGAGTTGACTTTGATGTGTAATTGGTGTATGTCTGAAAATCTGGGTTCATAGGATTTCACATCAAAGTGTTTTAATACTGGTTGAAAATAGAAGTTCCCAGGTAATGTACTTCTTTTTTTAAATAAATCACTTCGGTTCTTTAAATGTTTTTTTCCGCGATATTATTTTCGTTACCAAGAACAAACGCAGTACAAAATATTCTGGAAGAGCATTAAACTTTTCTAACAGATTCATTGCGGCTTGGACATAACATTTTTTTCTAAAATCCAGGGAAAAAATAATCTGGCACGCGTGCTTTCTCTGAATGAAATATAAGCTACAATTGTGATATCATAGATACATCTCCTAATACCGAGTCAAATGCTTGAGTATAATTGTATGTAAGTAATCGTGGCGAAACCATTTTGGTTATTTATCATCTGCTGTATTTGAAAATCTAACACATTTATTTGCCAGAATTCCACGTCATTTCCATACTATTCAAAGCATATAAAATACATCTTCAATCTATGTCCCTCAGCTACAAAATATGATTTTAATAGCTAGCTTCTTTTTTAATCTAAAATAGAAGAGTTTAAAACTGTAATTAAAATCATGCGTGCATTCATTACTGGTCAGAGAAACATTGAAAAGGGAATGTAAAAAAATGATTTCTGCAAAATACTTTCTAAACGGCTCAAACACGGAATTGAATCTGCGGATATAAAATCGTTGAAACATTTAAGGACCCATTTCATAAAGAAAATAGATTTTTGCTTCATACTGTCTAATAGGAATTCATATGTGTAAAAGTTAAACACATTTGACTTTTAGTTCCACAACACACATTGCTATAATAATATTGCTTGAAAGGTACTCCAAGGTTAATTTCTTCAACTCCCACTTTCCTTAATATTCAAAATTCTAATAAAATATCTACTAGAGAATTCAATAGTTATGAAACATCTCTATATATAATTCGCCAAACAAATTGGTTATTTCTTACAATTGTTAAGAAACCATTCATATAAAACCCCGTCAGTGTGCTACTGATGAATAAGGAAATACCTCTCACAGTCGCATTAAAGAAATTTGGCATGAAAAATATAGACGTATAGTAGATTATGGAATAGGTGGAAAATCAGGCATACATGCAACCCGCAATACACATTTCTCTGCAACGCACTTAAACACCGTCCATAACTCGAACACGTGTCCTCTACCTTTAACTTATATTGTCCGTGTCCGCTATCGGCCGTGCTATTTCTCTATCTGTCCTACTTAGATGTTTTGCGGTTTGCATATTAATTTCTTCTTAATCTTTGATGTTTAAATAAACCTTTGTCCGAAACCACCTATAGTCCATTCACCTGATGCTCAAAAGGGTCTGTTCCAAGAAGAAGTTCTGGAAGTTATTTCTCTGGGGTTCTGAGTTTTTGTGCTGCTGAATTTGAATTTTATGGTTGCCACCTCGGAAAATGTCGGCGTCACAGAGAAAATGCCAAAAAAAATAAAAGTTGCCCTTTTTTCAGTTTTTCGTTTATATCTAGAAAACGGTACGTTTTATCGGAAAAGGTGACAATTACAACATTACAGTTCACAAAAGTTCCTACAAAATTCATATATTAACCTCAATTTTGTAAAAAAACTGTTTGGGCGCTAGAGTGCGCTGAAAAACAGTGACATTTTTGGCCCTTCGGGCAAAACGGGAGAATAACTATCTCCCGCCGCCCTAAATCGCAGGGAGCTTTTTCATCCTATCGTGCTTGAAAATTACTATTGCTAACGAATTATTGGGTTTGTTAAGAGATTGATCCTGTATTTCTTGCGAAATCAGTATGGGCATTTTGTCTCACGCTAAGTATCTGTAAAACCAGCTAATGTAATCAAAATATGACAAGAAAAAAGGAGAGACAATACGTACAATATGAACAAAGCAATACGTTCATCGAATATTTGTACCAACTATACATTTTCTCAATATGTGCAAAATTATGATGTAAATGAACAAAATTAAGGAGAATATTGTAGGTAAGAAATTACTTTCTCGCTTTAAGTAATGGTTATTTAATGCTAGGGCCCAGATAATTACGTAATAACATATTATGCTAACGTAACTCTGTCCAGTCGATTCAAAGATATATACAGGTTTCATATCGGTTAGTGCCAAAAAACGTCAACTTTTTAGTTCAACTATTTTACTCGAAAGAACATATATTTACATATTTTACCCAAAAGAACATATTTTTACATGCTACTGCATGTTTTTTGTTTAATTATTAATTTTTCCTATATGTTTTGATAAGGAATATCCCAGACAAACAATTTAGCATTGTCAAACATTTTTCGGTGGCCTCCTCTCTAATATGCCGCTATTGCATCGCGTTAAAATAAGTCACTCCATAAATACCGACGGTATTGCAAATAAAAGGGCAAGGCGACGACGCAATCCATAATTCTGGTGTGTTAGTTTTCAGCGCGAGTAACACAAAGAACAGAAAGGAAGTTTGGCTTGTGAAAATGATACATTTAGTAGGTGATATTGCGCAGCCACCCATCTTTCAGGGGTCTCCCTCCACCTTGATACCCTTTACCAGAAACTACATGCACCAGTTCAAGAGAGACCGTTCTCGTTGTTACGAAGATCACTGTAAATAATAGGATTACGAGGAGAATAATATTTAATTTTGGTCTTTTTGGCAATGAAACAGAAGAATATACACTAAGATAAAAGTATTTTAATAAAATAGAATTGACGAAACGATAATTAATGTTACATACTTCTTACTTTTAAGTACATATTTCTGTATTATAATTCATATATATGTACATATTTTCCCTCTTTTTAGTTCATAATCATCTGGGCCCTATTTAATACTTTTATACCTTAGTTTCTCTCCGAATTAACACATCTCGGACGTCATTTTTTTGTAAAACTCATTACAAGTGGTGGAATATTTGGTGCGAAAACTAAATATTTTCAAGCAAATATCATCACAAACGTGACAATTATATCTCTTTTTCATACAGCTAAATAATGTCACAACATTGAGACATAATTAACAGAAATTCGCGAGTCGCAACGCGGAATACCACTGTTGCATTCCAATCTACTCCCTGAAGGATAGCAATTTTTATTTCATATATCTCGATTAGGTTTTAAATAATTTCTAATATATGAATGTGTAAACGTTTAGAAAAGCCTTGATTGTAAGAAACGAACAAAGAAATATGAAATAATATACACATTACAACTGCTTCAAAAAACAATGAAATTACGTTCACTAAGTGCAGGATTTTCGGAACTGGCGATTTTTTTACGCCAAATTACTCTAAAAATACGCATGTTTTCCAAAAATTTAACATGACGTTATTTAAAGCTCTGATTTTGATAAACATATTTCATTAAGAAAAATTGGATCTTCACTATTGTAGTACTAGGAAGACGCCGAAAAAGCTTTTTTTTTTAATTTTCGAAAAATCAGCATTTCAACAAACATGAGACCTCCACCATTCTTTTAAGCGTCTTTTACGACATCTATGGTCTAAATTTAATTAAGAAATGTGTGCCACTTTTAAGAAAAATGGTTTAAAGAAAATAAAAATTGCCTGTTTGACACAAAATTTCACAAGAAAACATTATTTTTTGAAAAATTAAACATGACATTATTTTTTATGTTTTTTCTGAAAATATTTCATTAAAGAAATGTTTATCGTCATAATTATAGTTTTAGGAAGACGCCAAAAAAATTTTGAATTTTTTCAATTGTTGAAAAATCAAGGATTTCAACGAACATGAGACCTGTGCCGTTCTCTTAAAGTCCCTCACACTATCCAATTACAAAGTTTAATAAAAAACGTTGGAGCCATTTTTTTCAAATTTTGAAAATATCCCAGGGTTTTCATGTAAAGTATTCCCCAAAATAAAAATATTGGTTTCAAATTCAAGAAGCCGTGACGTCTGTTAGATCGATTGGAGAATATGATTTTTTGAGAAAATCGGATGAACGGTTTTGCCCCTAGCGTTGTTCACAGACACATGCAAAGACGGACTGACGTTTTGTCGTCAATCGATTTTTCGGTATCAAGAACTCACAACACATTGATTCTGGTTAAACCACCTGTTACAGTGTTATTTTTTCTAAATTTAGCATCTGCATTTAATTAATTTTTCGCTGCTAAGACCCTGTAATAACAGTTTTTCTGTCGTTTTTTCGCGCAGCATCACATAACTTTATCTCTGCCGCGGTAGCGGTAGCGAGAAAGGAAGTAATCGCCGCACATCACCGCTTCCATCCAATCAACATGGTCTGGGTTTTTGAAGAACGTGACCTGCTTTTATCTTCCCTCTAATTAGTTATATCATATTTAGCCGACTGCTGAGCTAGAAGTAAAGTATCCGTATCACCGATTAACCGATAGTGATGTAATTGGCTGCGGCGAAAACAATGGCAAATCATATTATTTCAAGAACTATATCATAATGTCCCTAAGCATGAGCTATGTTACCTATGTCCCTAAGCATGAGCTATGGTGTCTGGCCCTACTAAAAGATATAACGCTGCAATGGAGATGGAATTTTTTTAAATTCAAGTAGTATATGACTTAGTGTAGGGATCACAGTATTTTGGAAATGTGCACACAATTCACTTCTCCCCATAGCACGTCATACGCAGTTTTAACTGTTTTCTGACGTAAAATAAAATAAAATAAGATGCAACCCCTGGTCCGAGCTAGAAATGTGATACATCCGGAATTGTCTACAAATAAGCAATCGAAGATACAGATTCTCTCATAGTGCGAACGTCTGTATCCCTGACTTCAGGTCATACGATTGTTGGTCGAGGAGGGGGAACATAAAAGTTTAAATCAACACATCTCAAAAACATATGAGAAAAAAACTCTTAAGAAAAAACTTTCGGAATTTTTCCCTGAGACAGATACCTAATGTCTAGACAATTATGGGCTTTGAAAAGTCTAAATTATACTTGAAAAATTACTCTGCCTTTCAGTAAAAGTCCTATTGAAATCGATTTTGCCGTTTCATATATCGGCCTGGAAAGACGCAGATCATTAGTGGTGCTAAAATAGCACTTAATGTTTCATTCTATTTGTAACTTTTGCAAGTTTTGGAAACTTTTGCTAGTTTCAATGGAAATGTGACTTGCACCATTTTGTCTAAATATCCTTTTTCCTAGCCGAGGAAAAACTTTAAAGAAAATATTTTCAGCTGTTTTGAGAAAAAAATGATAAATTACCTTTGCTTCAAGCAAAAATTAAGCGGAGACGACTAGAATTTTTCCAAATATTATACATGATCTTATTTAAAGATCTAATTACTCCGAACAGATTTAATTAAGGAAAAATCTCTATCATTAACGTTAAGTCACAAATTACTGCTTAAATCTCCATATGAACTTAATAACTGCGTTACTATTTTCCTATTAATTGTGAGATTTCTTCTTTGCAAAAAAATATTTCACCAAAATCTTGAAAGAAATCCATTCTTATTTTCCAAATCATTTAATATTCCTTGAAAAATTTCTTCTTCCACTAGTTCTTTAATGTGTGGTTCGACGAAAATTTCTTCTTAAACTTTCGCTTATTTTCGCAAACTTCTCTGTCAAAGACAAAATTCTTCTTTCCATTTCCGTCCATTACTTTCACAAAATACTACCTCAAATACAACTTGTGAAGAGTCCGGAGGTTTTTGGGTTGGTACCTATTTTATCAAAACGTTCGGTCGTCTATCCGTGTGTTCATCTGCCTGACTGTCGTGTATGAATGAAAGAACACTATCTCCTAAACTATGCTTAGAATTTGTTCCGAACTGAAAAATTCCCTGTCGGTCTGGTTGCAGTAACGCTTAACCCTCCTAATACCATGGGGTCTCTGGAGACCCCACAACATGTTTATCTAATAATTTTTCCAATTTCCATTACTTTAAAAAATCTGAAAAAAATTGACTTTTCCTGATTTATTTCCTACTTTCTCATTAGGTATGCAAATGTTTTACGTTGTTGCTATGTTCTTTATTATTTATACTTGCAACACTGAGTACCAACGGGGTCTTATATGACCCCAGCATCTAATTCTTGTAAAGGCGATGGAAAATGTCCTTTTTGCTGTAGTAAATGTTGGCAATACTTTTATAAAACCCGTATGTTGGTATGAATTGAAATTGTCTGTGGTTTTGGTTATGATAATCGTGTAACATTGTTTTCATATTACAATTTCTGATATGGAGCAACTTTCTGATGATGAGATTCGTCGCATTTTACTTGAAGAAGCTGGTTCTTCAGAAGATACCGTTGGCGAGCTGCATGACGTACATTCAGATATGTCAGACAGTGATGGAGAAACAGATGAAATTGAAGAGAATGAGATGGAATCAGATGATAGTGACCAAAGCGGAGAGGAAGATTTAGAAAGAATATTAGATACCGGCTTTTACAGGTAAGAATTATATCACATTACAAATTGTATGCTTTTATTCCAGTGTTTTGTGACAAATTATTGAGGTTGTGTGTGTCATTTACAGATCTAAAAATAAGACAGAAATATGGCATAAGGTTGTGCAAAAAGAATCACGTGGAAGAGCACAAAGGTGCTAATCATAAGAGAAAATCCAGGTCCAACAAGATACGCAAAGAAAAATGTGGATACAGTTGAGTCAGCCTTCAACTTATTTTTGAAACAAAGTATAATTGATGAAATTTTGAAATGGACCAACAAAGAAGGAAATGTTGTGTATGGTTCAAAATGGACACATATGGATTCGACTGAATTTAGGCGTCTTGATATTAGCTGGTGCATACAAAGCCCACAATGAAGCAATAACGCACCTGTGGAACAAGGAAGACGGTAGGCCTATATTCAATGAAGCAATGGCTAGAAATCGCTTCACACAAATTTCAAGGTGCATTCGATTTGATGATGCAGAACACAGACGTCGTAATCGAGTCCCAGATAAGTTGGCTCTTATTAGAAATATATTTGAAATGTGGACAAACACGCTTCAAGATGCATACGTACCACACAGCAACATCACAGTTGATGAACAACTTGTGACCTTTCGTGGCAGATGCCCTTTTCGGCAATATTTGCCGTCAAAACCGGTAAAATATGGCTTGAAGTTATGGGCTGCATGTGACAGTATCACTAGTTATGCTCTGAACGTTCAAGTTTATACAGGTCGTCAGGCAAACCAACCTCGTGAAGTAAATCAAGGAAGGAGGGTTGTTTTAGATATGGTCAAAGATTTTGAAAAAAGTGGCCGGAACATAACTAACAACTTCTTCACTAGCCTAAACCTAGCAAGAGACCTTCAAAAAATAGACCTTACACTGCTAGGAACTATAAGAAAAAATAGAGTGGAATTGCCAGAGGTTTTCACTAATGCACGGGGCCGAAAAAAAATTTCATCTTTGTTCGGATTCCAAGAACAGGCTTCGATTGTGTCTTATTGCCCCAGTAAAGGAAAGGTTGTGACACTTCTTAGTACCATGCATTCTACGAAAGAAGTTACCAACAATCAGGAATCAAAACCATTAATAATAATTGATTACAATAAAACCAAGTCAGAAGTAGACACAATGGACAAATTAGTGAGAACATACACAACTAAAAGAACGAGCAGAAGATGGCCAATGATTCTCTTCTATAATGTTATTGACATTAGTGCATTGAATGCGTTCATTATTTGGTTGCACCTCACTCCAAAACTGGAGAGAAAAGACCAATTACAAAAGAAGAGAATTCTTAATAGAATTGGGAAAACAGCTAATTGGTCGTGACTCCAAAAAATTGTGCATACCAGTCGGACCACCAACAACAAAAACAGTACAAAACAAAAAGCGTGGTCGCTGCCCATTTTGTGAAAGATCATTAGATCGAAAATATGGAGACAAGTGTATCAAATGTGAAGTATCAGTTTGCAAAAATCATTCTTCGATCATATGCCAAAAGTGCAATAAATAATTAGAATCACTATGTCTGATTATTACTGTAAAGTTCAGAAACAATATGTCTTTTCAATGTACCTATTACTGTATTAATTTTTTTAAATAAATTGTTTATGCAAATTTTATGTTTTCAATTACTGTTTGACAGAGTATAAATGTTACAGAATCACAGAAAATGTCAAAAAGTGTAAACATGTACAACTATTTTGTATTTCGTTATCGAAAAGGACTGGGGTCTCTAGTGACCCCAGTGGTACTCAGTGTAACCAAAAATCTGCGGTATTAGGAGGGTTAATCTATATTTTCTTAGAAACGGTCCATATTTTTAAATGAAAATTTCCAAATAGGAAGAGCTTTTACATTTCTACAATATTATTAAATTAATATTTTGGTTCTACCATTAAAAAACCAAAATATTGAGGGAATTTCAAAAAAATGTAATTTGAGCGGTGATAGATGGCAGCTGGCAAGAGGATGGGGCAAGACCGGGCACCTAGCCCAGTCCAAAGAAATTAGAAAACTAGTATGAGAAAGTTTGTGCCATTCTGCAGCATCACTAGTTTCTGTAATCTAAGAAAACATTTATAACATTTCTTACACCCAAGTGAAAGATTTAGGTGAAGGCTACATCACTCTTTGACGTAGTTTTTACGATTCATACTGTCACACACGCATAAAAAGCAAAACTTTGCGAAACCATCACCTCTTATCAACTGAAGTCGGGACTCATCTGACGAAGACACGGTCCTCTAGTAGTCTGTAGCCCAATCGATATTGTCACGAGCCCACGAGAGGCGCTGCAGGCGATGTGTTGTTGGCAAAGCCACTCGACACGGACGGACAGACAGACGGACGGACAGACGGACGGACAGACGGACGGACAGACGAACCCAGACAGACAAAGGCGAACCAGACAGACGAACGGGCAGACGAACAGACGAACGAACGGACAGCGAGAGACGAACGAGACGAACGAACGGACGAACAGGCAGGCAGACGAACCCAGACGGAGCAGCAGACAGACGAACAGACGAACGAACTTGGACCCAGACGAACAGACGAACGAACGGGCAGACGAACAGACCCAGACGAACAGACGAACGAACAGACTTGAACGAACGGGCAGACGGGCAGACGAGCAGACCTTTGAACGAACCCAGACGAACGAACGAACGAACAGACGAACGAACAGACAGACAGACAGACGAACGAACGAGACGAGACGAGCAGACTGCAGACGAACGACGAACGAACGGACACCCAGACGGAACAGACAGGTCCAGACGGACGGACAGACGAACAGACGAGACGGACAGAGCGAACGGACAGACGGACAGCCAGACAGACGAACGGACAGAGACGGCTACGGAACCCAAGACGAACAGGACGGAACGACCGACGAACGAGACGAACGGACCGACGGACGAACGGACGAACGGACGAACGAACGGACGAACGACGACGGAGACGGACGAACGACGACGAACCAGACGAACGGACGAACGACGACGGACAGACGGACGAACGACGGACAGAACGGACAGACGGACGACGACAGACGGACAGACGGACAGAACGGACGGACGGACGAGACGGACGAACGGACGACGACGCAGACGAGCGGACACGAACGCAGACGAGAACAGACGAACAGACGAACGAGCGACGAAACGAACGACGAACGAACGAACGAACGACGAACGAGACGAGACAGACGAGACAGACGACAGACGAACGAACGAGCAGACGAGCAGACGAACAGACGAACAACAGACGAACAGACAGACGAACAGACGAACGACGACAGGGACTTGAACGGGCGGACAACGGACGAACGGACAGACAGAACGAACAGACGACGAACGGACAGACGAACAGACGAACGAGCGGACGAACGGCGAACAGACAACAGACAGACAGACGAAGACGGACAGACGAACAGACGAACAGACGAACAGAACGAACGGACGACAGACGGACGAACGACGAACAGACGGACGAACGAACAGAACGCAGACGAGGACGAAGACGGACAGACAGAGACGAACAGACGGACGAACGAGAGACGAACGGACGAACGGGAAGCAGACGAACGGTCGACGACGAACGACGAACGGACGAACGGACGAACGACGAGGACGAACGGGACGAACGACGGACGAACGGACGAACGGACGAACGGACAGACGGACGACGGACAGACGGACGAACGGACCGGACGAACGGACGAACGGACGAACAGACGACGAACGGACAGAACGGACGAACGACGAACGACGGACGAACGGACGAACGGACGAACGGACGAACAGACGGACAGACGGACAGACGGACGACGGACGAACGACGGACGAACGGACGAACGGACGAACGGACGACGGACAGACGGACGAACGAACGAACGGACGAACGGACGGACGAACGGACGAACGAACGAACCCGGAAGACGACGGAGACGAACAGACGACAGACAGAGACAGACGAGACAGACGAGACAGACAGACAGACGAACGGACGACGACAGACGAACGAACAATCCAGACGAACGAAACGGTCGGACGGTCGGACGGTCGGACGGTCGGACGGCCGGACGGTCGGACGGTCGGACGGTCGGACGGTCGGACGGTCGGACGGTCGGACGGTCGGACGGTCGGACGGACGGACGGACGGACGGACGGACGGACGGACGGACGGACGGACAGACGGACGTTTTGAGAAAAAACAGGTTTCAAAGACCCATAACTTCTGAAATCTACCTATCGTGTTAGAGGGTGTTTTTTTATGGAATAGGTCATTAGAATAGGATTCATCCATTTTTTTCTGAATCAGCGCCCGACAGTACGAGTTTTGTGTCAAACAATCGCTTTTTTTGGCGCAGCATTACATTACTTTTTCTATACTACATTTATATTACTCCGTATATATTGTGACATACCAAAAATGACAATCATTTTTCTTTAGGCAAATAAAGGTCAAAATATTGCAAAAGACGTAGTTATCTATGGTGCAGATACTCAGAGGGTACACCATAGCAACGCGAGTTCGTCCTGAGACGTGGGTTTCTATGGTGCAGATACGCAGAGGGTACACCATAACGCGAGTTCGTCCTTAGACGTGGGTTTCAGTGGAGGAAATACACAGAGGGTACACCATAGCAACGCGAAAAAACAAGAGAAGGAAAAAAACACAGCGAGCTTTGAAGGTTGGATCAGAGTGGGAATTAGGGCATTCCGACTCGTGTCGTGGTGGTGAGGGGATCGCTTGTGCAATTTTTCCTGAGGTTAATTACCAAATCGGGACTTATAATATTTCGTGAGAGTAAATATTGAACTTGAACTTAGAATATTTCCGGATTAGGTGTACAACTGGAACTTCTAAAATTTACGCGTTGTACCATTCCAAACTCGGACTTATATATATATATATATTTTCATGAGTGAACTGGATAGTGAACTTAGAATATTTTCGCGGTGAAGTTACAAGACTTCAGTTAGAAATTTTACCAGCGAATTGTGAATTGCCAGGTTAGGTGATAGAAAGTAATATTAAAAGGATATTATCCCGACTTGGAAAAAGTAATCAGTTTGAAATAGGTGCCCACCTGAGGCGTAAGATAAAGAGTATAGGCAGTGTTTGTGAAGTGATTCGAGGAAGTTTCGACTTGGTCGCTGACTTCAACATGGACGCATGGACTTCAACAAGAAGGAAGATAGATCTACTCTACGCGGCGACATCGCGCGATGTGCGCACGAAGAGGCAAGAAAGGATAAAGGGTTCTATAACGCTGTTGCAATAACGAGAAAAAATGTTCATGACCTAACTATAAATTGTAATAATTGATAATAGTTAACAACTTTTGGCATACATAATAAATTGTAATTCATAGTTTGAAAGAAAGCTGATTCTCATTTTCCATTACGTGCAATCCTAATGTAGACATTTTAGAATTATTTTCAGATTCCTCGCCACTCCGTATGGATGGCAGATTGAGTAATCGGTTGCGGAGTAAGTAGCAAAAATTATTTAAACCCGACGACCGAACCAGCGGGATTTGCATTTATTTGCAACATATCCGAAGACAGTATCACCTTTTCCTGGCGCCAAAATTGTTTATAAATTCGGAAATTGGTTACAATTGACATTTATTATTATTAATTAAAATAAAAAAACTTTTAATATGTACGTATACGAGAAAGTAAAAAAACTTCTAGCAGTATGTTAATGTGTTTAATATGCTATGAACATGTTGCCTGAAAGAAATCTAGTTTATCCTGCATATTGTGGTAGAAGGGTATTGTGCAACATCTGGATGAATTCGAGATCACCAATAGGCAGCGGTGACAGAGGGCGTTAACAGCTGGTAAGATGACATCTCAGTGACCCCGGACCACGCGCCTCAGCGGAAGGATGAATTTCGGTTTGTTAACATCTACTTGATTCTCTTGTTTGGCAAAGAATAGTCAGAATTTAATAGGTGAAAGATACCGCACGTACTCCGCGGACCAAGCGGGGCAAGGCAGGAACGGCATCAGGATGTTCAGAGAGAGCATTCAAAATCGCAAGGGAGTTTTCGTTCTTTCAGGCCACCACTGTGAAGGCACCAAAGAGAGTGCTATATCTTTATGGCTGTTCGCACACGGCTTTAATTCACACACGGCTTTAATTCAAGAAGGGTATTTTAAATAAAGCTCCAACATGACATGGAATTTCATTCTGGCTTACAAAGCGGGATTTGAAAACCAATAAAGGAATTATAACACAATAATAGTGAGAATTGTGTTTCGTAAGTGAATAGTAGGGTAACATGAGGAATTTGTCCATTTAGACTTTTGGTTTTTAGTCATTATTTCTATTTGCCTTCTTGGATTTGACGAATTGGCTTGCTGTTGCTTTCGTCATTAAAAATTGGCATTCTTTCTAAGTCATATCTCTACCAAAATTTTAAAGAAATAATTTGAAGCCGTTTTGAGAAAATCTTGTTTTTGTTATTTTTTTAATTGCACATACTGCTTGAAATACTGCGCGAAAACCACTCAAATTTTTAAAAAAATGAGCATGGAAAAACTAATTATGAAGAACAAATTTTATTTAAAGAATATATCTATTTTCAATTCTGTAGTTGAGGAAGAGCCAAAAAATTCAAACTTTTGATATTTTCAAAAATTCAGAGTTATCAGTGAAAATCGGACCTATGCCACTCTACTTTTACAAGAAATTTAAAGAAAAAACTGATGCCATTTTTTAGAAAATTTTGAAAGTGTCTTTGGGGCTTTATGTAATAAATTAATGAATGATTTTCAAAATCGCAGAGCTTCGACTCAGGCGAGATCGACAGGGGTTTATTTAGTTTGGAAATAATGATACGCATAGTTTAGTGATAGTATTGTTCACATACCCCAGGACGGACGTTTTGAAAAAAACATTTTTTCGGTATCAGGCGACCCCAAAACGTGTATTTCCGTTGAAATCACGAAATCAATTTTCAGCAGCATTACTTGACTTTCTCTACTTTACGTATATTACTCCGTATATACGTACGTGTACGAGACAGTAAAAGGGGTGAATACCAAGCCGAAACAACGTGAGGTGAAAATAGATTTGCCAGACTTGTTCTATCAGAAAATGAGATTTGAATTGTGATTATATTTCTTGCTAGTTCATGTTTATTTTCTTTTAAAATTCTGTCTTCTATAATAATTTTTACCAAGGAGCAGGAATTTATTTGAACGGTAAATTCTGAGCGTATTTTCGTTTCGTGTTATGTTTTATTAAATCACTTATCTTTTGTATGTAGCAACAATAAGAAATAAATAAACAAGTTTCTACAAGATACAAAATCTCGCTTACGGCCGGAAAGCTCTAAGAAACAAGAATCTTGTCTGTTAAACCTGACCAGAAAATAGGAAGTTAATGCAAATATTGTACTCGTTAGTAAACCTGCTTAAAATATCAAGATACTTTCAATTCAGAATGTTTATATGCATTCTGAATGTTGCCCGCGAACTCTAATAAGCTAGTTTTTTGCCCGCGACCTTGACATGTCTGATATAAATTTCGTAAAATATTTTGTAGAGCCTTCCTAAGTCTATTGTTAACCCTTCATATACAGATTTATTTTTTGTTACACATCCCGTAGATACTGGCGAGAGTGACATGCCTGGTTTTCAGATAAACGCATTCTGGTGACAAGGACCAAGAACAAAGAAAACTACAAATACTATATGTTCTATTACGGGCAATCAAATTGCGTTGAACATGCAGGAAAAAGTTCATATTTCATTCCAGGAATAGTTCATGGTAGTCGGTCCCTTAATTAATATCCTACTTTGTCACCATTAAGGGCTTTTATTGTTCCTTCGTATGAAACACACTACAACATAGGTCTGTTTCAGAATTGTAAAGAATGTAAACAAAACCAATACTAAACCATTATGCCGATATTCTCCAAAATTGATATTCCCCGATCGACTTAATTTAACTCGAGGCTCTGTGAGTTTGAAACGGTATTTTGGATTTGGTGGTACTTTATTTGAATCCTCAACTTCCTCAAAAGTTTGTCAAGAAAGGATACACATTTTTATTAATGTTTCTCCTCGAATAGTGTAAATGATGTTTAAGAGAATTGTGCAAGTCTTAGTTTCGTTAAAATCTCTAGGTTTTTGAAAATTGCTGAAGTTAATTTTTTTCGTGTCCTCCTCCAACTACAATATTGAAGACAGATTTTTCCCTTAATGAAATTCGTTCTTTGATTACAGATCTTGAAATAAGGTTGTGTACAATTCTGTGAAAATGGGAGTAGTTTGCTCGTAATTTTGTGAAAAATATAGGCTTTTTTTAAAAAACAGCTTCATTAAACATTTTATCTCAAAAACCGTTAAAAAATTTTCTTTAAATTTTCTTCTTGTATGTATCAAAGGAACGGAAAAAATAGTGCTAGTCTCACTTTCGACAAACTCTCCTAGTTTCAAAAATTGCCAAATGTTAACATTTCAAAACTACAAAATTGGAGATACAGTATTTTTTATTTAACAAATACTATATTGAAAACTCAGCTCTTTAAAAAAGATCACGTGCAATGTTTTGAAAAAATTGAAGAGTTTCTGCGTAATTTATAATTGGAATTAAAAAAATATTTTCTAAAAAAACGCTCCAAATTTGTTATTTAAATATAGAGGATAAAGATAGAATATGGAATGCTTAAAAGAATGGCGCTGGTCTCACTTTCGTTGTACTCTCTGAATTTTCAAAAATGTTAGAAATAATTTGAGAAAATATCTGCTATTGTAGCCCTCTTGTAATCATTTCACTTGCATTTGCATTGTTTTAGAGGTGGTGCTACAACAACAATGCTAAACGTGAAGTCAGCCTACAAATGGAACAGTGTTATGAGGCAACGGCAAGCAACCGCCTTGCCGCAACCTCAATCACTTCTGCCGCCTCTGCCACCATCCTCTATTGTTAAGGTTATAAACTACTACTTTTGTTTACGGCCGAAATACTATCGTATAATCGCTATTTCATTCACACAAATTCATAGAGAACACACACTTCATTTACACTTGTTTGATTAATTATTTTGTTTCTAGGCATATTGCAAGTTACATGTAGCACCTTCTATGCATATCAGTCCCAGAAGTGTAGCACATGTTATATCGCCGAAGTTGGCGGTGTTCCTCTCACATTAGCGCGTAAGGTGCGACGCCTAAATATACCTCTACTTGCGGGTTTTCCCCAATCAAGGTATCTCCCACCAGCGAACACTGCCCAAGTTGGGACAAGCTCTAAACTCTCGATTGGTTTCCCTACATGTGTAGTAGTGTATTGCATGTAAATATGCGTGTAAGGAGTGAGGATAGTGCAAGAAAGATCTCGCGCGGTCCGTGGCTTGTTTGTAAGAGTACTGCTCTGGTATTCGCCTGATGTTGATCGGACAAATCACGCAAAACTACTAATCAGAGCAGTCGACCGCTAGAATTCTCCTCGAGACAGTAGCTGAATTCGACCTAGTTATCTAGCCAGCAACGAAAATCTTCAAACGAGACTCAAACCCTAGAACCTGCCGGTAAGAGGCCCTGAGCAACCGCAGATGGTTTTCCGAATGTTATAGACATTTCATTTCCTGAAGTAGGGTAGGGCAGTTGGAGTCCTGATTACATGATTTCCCCATGGCAGACTGCCCGGTAACATGACTGGTCGACAACCTGGTTGCAAAATAACCTGAGTGCCCGGTATCTCACTGCCTTACAACTTGACGGCCGTAAAAACTGAATGAAAGGTACAACCTAAGGCGTTATTTATTAGTCGCTGAAAAGTTAGATCTCAATGAAGATGAGTATATTTAACCCATTCGGTTTGCCGGGCAGATGAACTTGGTCATGAAGTTGACCGGAAGGTTTATGTGACAGAAAACTTTACCTGCACGTGCAATTTCCCGCACTTACATTTCCAAACCCGTGGTCCTGCACAACCACTATTCATAACTCACACCTACTACACGCAGACAAAATTTGTAACCGCTTTGCCATTCCATCCATGACACATAGAGTATCAGGTGAAACTTGTGATTTAACATCTCATAAATTGCATTGTAAGACAGATCACTGCAGTCTGTCTCACCCGAGGAAGGAACATCAGCTATAATGAACTGAAACCACCATGATTGATTAATGATAAGCGACGCGCATAAACGCTACACACGAACAAATGTTGTGGAACAATGTAGATGTGTCTCGGATAGCATTCAAGCACTAAAGGGTGCACAATTTAGGGAAACTTATTAAAATGTATTCACCATCTTACATTACATAGTAGTCAAATGTTCTGTATATCAGACACATTTTCCGCCTGTGAAACATTTGTATCGTTTTCTTTTTAAGCAAAATACTGTCAGAAACAAGTCGTTGATATTAATGTTCTGATAAGGTGTTGTCGGTATCGGTATTCTACTAATGAAAAATGTCTTTACCAAGGTTTTTATCGTAGCAGCTTTCGATGTCTTGACAATATCTTCAGCTTTCCCGTCTGGAAACCGGAAGCCTCATAGAACAATTTTGGCTCCCAGTCAGCAGAGATGAAAATTTCGTTCCATGCTAATGCATGGAAACCTGTTTAATTTTTTTAAACCATAAAACATAGTCTTGCCATTGATGAAATGGTCACATATTTTCAAATGTTTAATAGTATTGTTTCTAATATTACAGAAAAGTAATATTTTCTCCAATTTTTTAAACCAAATTAATTACCTCCAGTAAAACTTTCAATGCAATACACTAACAAAATGAAGTGCTACAATATTCTGAATTCAAGAATAAATAAAATGTATATATTTAAGACTAAAGTTGAAAGTGTTGTGACCAAGGGGGCAACGTGAACAAATGAAATGTAAAGTCCAACCAAAACAAATTTATTAAAACTGCTCTCCGCAGTTCCAAAGTACAAAAGCCGTTTCACCAATATGCCAGGAGTTCTACTGTACAATTGATGAGTCACCAATTATCCGTAATCTATCCAAATACAAAATGCAGGATGGTTATATAATCACAATTCCTTCACCTTAAACGCTCGGATATCGCTCTCAAAAGTCAAGTGCGCCGCACCGCGAGCGGTGGCTCAGTGCATCAACTGATGTCATTGCAGGACCTCTGGCCGGGAGGTCCTAGGTTCGAGTCCTGACGGCGGCAGGATTTCCGACACTAGCTTTTCAGCTAGGTCGAATTCAGTCGCTGTCTGGAGGAGAATTATACCGACCGGCTGATCTGATCGGTAGTTTTCCGTGATTTGTTCCATCAACACCAAGCGGATGCCGGGCGCGATCTGTCGTTCCTCTTCCTTGTCCTATCCTCACCCCTTACTCACACACTTGCACTAACATGCACTACACTACCAGATATGCCGTGAGACCGGTCCGGGAGTTAGAACTTGTCCCGGCTGGGGCGGTGCCCCGCTGGTGGGAGAGTCTTGGTTAGGGGAAACCCGGATAGCCGACGGTAGGTCGGCGCCGAATCTCGCCATCCAGCGGGGGAAGACCACCGCCACTTCCCGAGCAAAAACACGCACTACACGTACGGGACTAATGACCTCAGTAGTTGACGCGCCCGGAATCACTAACAATAAATGAAATGCGTCGCGCCGGCCGCACGCGCCGCTTATCATCCGCGGCGCCGACGCCCCTCTCCGCTGCCGGCGAAGGGGGAGGGGTGTGATGGGGCGACCTGACTGGCGTTGGCCGCCCTCTGCGGCGTTCCGCTTCGCCGCTTCCCGATGTCTTCTTGCGGCGAGACACGAAAACTCGTCTCGCAGCCGACCAGCCTCTAATTTAGAGGCGGCGCGTCGATTAGCCTGACCGCCACTACAGTATACAACGAAAAAAAAATTAGCGTAGTTAGCATAATTTAGTTCTTCTACTCACATTGTATATGCGGTCATTTGATGGCTACAACCAGATACACCATGATACTCATTATGATACAGATTTCATTATGATACAGGTTCTTGACCAATCACAGAGAAGTGTACAAACGAAGTATTGACAAGTAATCATTGAAAAATCATTCTAGTGAATGTTTCGTTCGATTGTCTACATTAAAATAGCATTTGATATTATATTATGATTGTCAGTTTTAATTTCTTGTATTGGTAGCATTTTTCATGGAATATTATTTAAAATAATTGGATCGTGATTTCACTTTCATCCCATTTGACTAGCACAGTACTTCCTCGCAGGCGGACTAGAAACCACAGCCACCTGCGGCAGCATGCGAGGGTAGGGTTAGGGAGCTGTCCGCTAGGTGGCCTTTGCTGAATCCTGCATGACAACTGCCACGAAACGATTCAATGTATAAGTTTAACTTCTAAAAGTCGTCGAAGAAGTACCGTATGAAACTCGATGTAATGGGTATTAATACATTCATGTGAAATTTACGATACTCGCTCGTTCCTCGCTCGCATCGCAATATCACACTCATGTATTAATACTCATGATTACATCATCGTTTCATAATGTACTATTATAACATGAACATGCGTATCAGTTTATTACTAAGCAAAACAACCCACACTCTAAAAAACATGAGAAAATGAGCCTGAGGGCAGTCATCGCTCTTATTCGGATGCTTGTATAATCTGTCTGCTGTAAATGCGTTAATAAGACTACTTAAAACGCTGTCTTCATGGGAGTGGCTCTTGGATTTATTTCCCAGGAAATCTGTAAAATGTTTCCTATCATATTCCTCCTTCTCATTCATTTATGATACATGTTACAATGTACACTCAGTTTTTATCCATTAACTTTTCAATTTCATTAGCAAGCCGTACTACGTATTTAGAAGTAAAGAGAAAATATTGTAATGATGCAGAAACAATTTGCGATTTTTTGACGCAAAAACTTCAATTGTAGGTCTGTGATATCAAATTACTGATGCTAACTAGCACATACTTTCTCCATTGTTTGAAACGCTAAGCAACATTATAAAACTACATGAATTTGCCAAAGTCTTTCCAAAAAGAAAATATTTACTTTTTTCTCTTATATGATAAGAAGAGAGAGTATTTTATACCTGCAATGCTAAGGCTACAAAACATCGCCGATTTTTTGGTCGTAAAACTTATTGTCGGACCCTGGTAACGAAAAAGTCGATAATTCTTCTTCCACTTTTGTCTAACTCGTTGTGTAGACAGAACCCAAGTTTTGTGGTTCCTTGATACCGAAAAATCGATTGACAGCATAATGACTGGGCGCCTGTCGCCGGCCCGCCAGTGCACGTTCAACGCTAGCACGTAAATTGTACTCCAATTTTCTCCAAAACTGATATTCCATGATCAAATCTGAACGAACTTGAGACCCTGCGAACTTGAAACGGATATTTTAATTTTTTCTTCCTAGTAAGTGTGTAAACTAACAGTGTTACAGAATGGTACAGGTTTTGTCGTACTAGTTAGTGTCCATAACCCTTCAGTCTGAGTTATCTTTTCGATTTTGCCCCATCCTCCTTTCACCTGTCATCTAATGGCATCTAAAACATTTTTTCGCGTTTTTTTAAATTTATCTGATCCTTAATAGTAAAGTTGAAATATGTTTTCAAGAATATTACAGGATTGTGAAATTAGGTCCCACGTGCACATTTTCATTGAAAAATTGGCAGCGGTTTTTAAAAAAATTACATTTGAGCTCATTTTGAAGTTTTGGAGTACTGGATATGCTTATTTTGAAGTTCATTCTCTCCCAAAACTTTCGAGTTTTAGAGAAATTTCTTAAAATGTTATTTGAAGAAATTGTACTTACAAATGTGATAATTAGAGCCCGGAAGTTTGGCAAAATGAGTTTGTGTTATTGTTACTATTTTACCACTTTTAATAATAGAAATCACTTAATTGTACTTCTGGAGTTTTTTTTATTAGATTTGCATTTTCCCTTTTTTTCTATTTTAGCTTCTTATACCTATTTTTGCCATTTTGTCTTATTTTTACCTTTTTCTGCCTTTTACGTCATTATTTTCCCTCTTTACTGCTCCCGATTGAGCTGGATATATGGCTGCAAGCCTGGACAACACGAGGGCACGGTTGTGTTTTGTCTTTCTGTGGAAGTAGAGGATGCGTTAAAAAACGAAATGAAAAGGGAAGGTGAAACCAATCAAGATTTCTGATTTTCTTCTTTGAAGCCGACTGGCTATGTGCGCTCACGAGGAAGCCCATCCTGCTTTTGAGTACGGCCTCCGACCCGTATCAAGGACTGATCTGTGTCCTGAATCCCCTGACCTCTGACATACTCTTCTCTGTGAGTCGGCGATTACGCAAGTGCGAAGAACAAAACACATAATTCCGTTTTCAGTGATGCCATTTCAGGATTTAAACGGGAGACCAAAACATAATTTTGAAGATACACTGTTTCAAGTAAACAAAAAATTCCTAGCCATCATACGGACACTTGTGTGGAATCAAAACTTCAAAGAAAATGTCGTTTCCCTTCATGTTAATTTCATGCTTTTTTTTTCCTATTTTCCTGTTTTTCATGCCTATTTTAGTAAATATAAATGCCTTGTTGCCTGCCTATTTTAGGTAAAATAAATGTCTGAAATTGCGGGCTCTAGTGATAATTTTCATTGAACATAGGAACATTGTAAAAATAACAAAGTAAATTACCCCCCTTATTTTCCGAGAATGTAATTCCGTGAATTTCAAATTGTCATGTCGTATCTTTCCCATTTTTTGGCCAACGCAGCGTGATTATATTAAATGACTCCTGCTAAATAAGTAAATCTATTACAAATAATTAATTATTTAATTTATAATGAAATAAGTCTACGTAAATAACTAAATAATTCCTTATTTTTAAATAACTTCTGAAAGATTCTTGCGAAAGAAGTGCGGGAAATTCGAATTTTCAATTTCAAAAGAAAGCAAATTTTTTTAAACTATTCATAGTTTTAAAAAAATTACATAATATTTTTCAAAGAACGGATTTTTAGAACATATTTAAATAAAAAATTCTCTATCATCAATATTCTAATGTTGCAATGATAATTTTTGTTCGCAATATTCCAAAATACAGAGAGTGAGCGAAAAGGGACCAGCACCACTTTCTTTACCGTTGTTTCATACATACGACAAAAAAATTAAAGAAAATATTTGCACCAGTTTTTTTTTAATTTTATTTAACCACATCAGAAGAATTACCACTTTACGGATGAGTGTTTGCTTTAATATATGTCACATAATAGATGGCTGCACTACAGTGGTCTGATGGTACGGGGAACTGCAAATTAGTACACCATAATATCCGTGTTTCCAATTGAGAACATTCCCACTGGTTACCTCTATGACAGTTGTTGTTAATTTAATGAATTATATTGAAGGAAAGCGGAGAGCAAGATATAAAGTAAGAGGTGAGATAATTATTTCTCTAGGTTATGGGGGACGGAATAGATTCATTGGGAGACGGGATTTAATTCTTGTAAGAGCCAAGAGCCACGCTGGTTTTACCGAGGTTAAAGTTGCTGGTGCATTTTTGAAAACATAATCGCTTAATTTGATTGAAAATTGCTAATGTTTAACAAAAAAATACACAAAAAGTATTCATATTTTAGAAAAATTGATCATGACCTTCTTTGAAGATATGTTGTTGATGAACACATTTAATTAAAAAAAATACATATCTTAATTATTATTATTGTTGTTGTTGGAAGAACCCGAAAAACCTTTGACCTTTTGCGCTATTCAAAAATTCAGGGAGTGCATCGAAAATGCGGCATACGCCATTCTATTAAACGTCTGTTGCTCTAACAGAGGAAAATTATAGGTAAAGAAAAAATGTTCATAGTATTCTCAAAAATGGCTCCTAATTTGTTTATCAACTTTGTCCTGGGATAGTGTAAAGAACGCTTATAATAATAATAATAATAATAATAATAATAATAATAATAATAATAATAATAATAATAAAAGTCTCTTTCACTTTTTATATTTCTGATTTTTTATTGGAAAGTCGAAAAAGTTCAAATATTTTTCGTCAACTTCTCACAATTACTAAAATATTGAAGATAGATATTTTTTCCTTAATGAAGGTTGTTCATCAAAAAGATACCTTCAAATAACGTCTTGATGCAACTCTATTATTTATTTTAATTCGTTCCTGAGATATAACAAAGAACGCTTAAAATGGCATAGATATTCTTTTCATTTAACTGTCATATTTCGAAAATGTAAAAGCTGACAATTTTTTCAAGATGTTTCTATAACTACAATTTTGAAGATGGAAATGTTACCCTCAAGAAATCTCTTTTCCAAAGGCGGATCTTCAATTAACGAAAAGTGAAAAATTTCGACATTGGGTTATTTCACGCGTAATTTTGCGTGAATTATAGGCAGTTTTGAAACGTGTATGCCCTCTAATTTGGTCTGTAATTTTTTGTTGAATAGAGTAACGTACGTTTGTAAAACTGGCGCAGGTTCCATTTTCGGGGAACTCTGTATTTTCGATAATTACAAAAAATTAACTTTCCAATAGTGCGATATTGATGATAGAGTTTTTTCCTCAATAATGTCTGTTCTAAACAAATTAATCTCTAAATAAGATCATGTACAATTTTTACATGACCTTTTACCAGTAGTTTGCGAGTAATTTTTGCTGTCATAAAAGGCATTTTACAATTTATTCCCTATATGGAGCTCCCATCTATCCCTAAATAGAGCATATTCGATTCTTTCACATCAGAAAAACATTTGTATTTAATAGAAATGTAAAAACAACTGAAAGTAACCTGGATATAGTCAAACAAAATTTTGAGAATGTTGTTGAAATAATTTCCAGTAATTTATCGTTACAAGACAGTGAATCAATCAATATAAACAATTATACAATTTTTAAGTATGCAACTTGAACTCAACTCAAAATCTCCGTACCTAAGAAATGTAACACATTTGAATCCTTTCCATCGTTTTCATTAATTTTTTTCTAAAAAATCCAATCTACACTGTTATTTCACTAATGTCCCGCGTAAATAGACCGCAGCGCTTCACAGTGGCATTAAAACGAACCATGTATTCGCTCTCGAGAGGAAATGTCTGCACGCGAACATGGGAGCTCTCTTTTGCCGACTATGAGAACTAAGACTGTCGCTTTCTGAGAATGGAGCGCGAAAATTCGAATTCGTGGAACAGTGAAAATATATAAACATGTTTCATCAATCTACTAGATCATAGCTACTGAGAAAATGAAGTTAAATTTTATTAAAAAATTACAATTAGTACAGAAGTTAAAAATTAACATTTTAACAATATACATATATTTCTTGTAAAATGAAATTTGTTTAAAGAATCAGTTTTTAAAAAATGTCATGTACATTTTTTAAACATGAGTAGTAGCAGTAATTTTTCAAATCCTAATTTCCCGTGTTTCATTTCCTAGAATTTAGGAAGTATCATATCGGAATGCGACAATGGCATTCCGCCACGCAAGACGGCAGTTGTAGATCGGTGAAATCGCTCTCTTTGCAGGTATATGATTTAGCTGTGTGAAATGCAATTATAAGTGTCGAATTTGTGTTGATATTTGCTTCAAAATATTTAGTTTTCGCACCTAATGTTCTAAGACATGTAATGAATTTTACAAACAATTATGGCTGAAATGAGTTAATTCGAACAGAAACTGCGAGAGATAAAGAGAATTACATGACTTGGGCGAGCACATATTTGCTGTTTTAGCACCGCTAGTTGTTAGTTGTGTTCTATTTAAACATAATTGATTTTTTGACTGATTGATTGATTTTTTCGTGTTTCCGGGCGCGTCAACTGCTTCGGCCCGTTAGCGTAGTGGATGTTTTTCTCGGGAGATGGCGGTGATCTTCCCGTTGCTGGATGGCGAGATCCGGCGCTGACCTACCATCAGCTAGAGGGGTTTCCCCCTAACCGGGACTCTCCCATCAGTGGGGCACTGCCCCAGCCGGGACAAGCTCTAAGCTTCCAACCGGTCTCCTGGAATGTGTGGTAGTGTAATGCATGTTAGTGTAAATGTGTGTGTAAAGGGAGAGGATAGGACAGGAAGAGGAAGGACTGATCGCGCGCGGTCCATGGCCCGTTTGGTAGGGTACTGCTCCGGCATTCGCCTGGTGTTGATCGGAGAAACCACGGAAAACTACAGATCAGAGCAGCCGGCCGCTAGAATTCTCCTCCAGACAGCGACTGAATTCGACCTAGCTGAAAAGCTAGACACGAAAATCCTGCCGCCGTCAGGACTTGAACCAAGGACCTCCCGGTCAGAGGTGCTGCAGTGACATCAGTTGGTGAGTGACATCAGTTGATGCACTGAGCTACCGCTCCCGGTTATTTAAACAAAATATAAACAGTATATTATATCCATACTACTAAAACCAAATGATTTTCAATAGTATTATAAAAATTTCAAGGGAAGGTTAGAAAAATACTACAGACAAATATTTATAATTGCTACCTATAGTTCCGATGGTCTCTTGTACAAAATTCGTAGTATAAAAATGTATGTGCAAACCTCCGTGATCACTGCTCTGTAGCATACCAAAACTTTTCCTCGACTTTCCTATAATATTTAAGTTGTGTATATATTTTATAAATATATTGTACATTTTTCACATTGTTTTATTTTCCTCTCTCATTCAAATTTAATAGAAACTAGATTTTCGGAGTAACGTAGAAGACGTGCGGTAATTATTCTGACTGTTGTATATGTTTCAACATTTGGAAACAACAGTTACTGCCAAAATTCTATTACCATCAGTATTTTACCACTCAGGTATTCTTTTTTATTTGTGGTCAGCCAATAAACATGTTTAAAAAATTTTTTCATAATATTCTGGAGCACGACGTTTTGCGTAAAATTTATACGATCATCAAGTGTGAACAAAAAATTAATACACTTGTCTGTAAATGAAAACAAATTATCAAATTGTTTAGAATGAAAATGTTTCAAATAAAATTACATAGCAATCAGCGATAAAATCATGGAATAAAACGAGTATATTACCATAACCTTAACCGTCGTTTCAGGGGGAAGTTAAATTAATCACGAGGTGAAATGCCTGCTCAGTCGGACGACAGATGATTATATTTAAAAAAAACAGGGATCAGGATCATTGATGCTCTTCACTTGGGTGTTCACGAAATCACTCAAGTTTGAATCACTTTTAAGAGAATACTATAATCTCCAATCCTGCACGTACATTAAATGCTTAAACGAATAAACACCTTGAAATAACCCAGTCTTAAAACTAATACACTTTTGCCATATGTACGTTTGTGGCTAACTAGCAATCTGCCAGCAAAGTTCCAAATTCTTTATAACATTTGACCAAAAAAGTTTCAAACAAATCCTTGTACACTAGTTACTCTCCTCTGAACACATTTACATTGATTTCCAAAAACACCTATGAACTTCTTCTTTTACTTTACACACATTGAATGCTTTAGTCTAGTTTTTCAAAAATTAAGGTTTAAGATATACTGATTCATGATTCAAAAAAAGTTTTAAAAAACTCTCCACACGTGATATCGATTTTTTCTACGTTTTTTCATGATCTGAAACAGCCTCGCATCGTCTCCCAGCAGCTCCGCGGTGTCTTTTGACCTCGCAGGGTCGGCTCGTGTCCGTTATAAAATGTGTAGCCGGGCCGTCGCGCGTTCGCTTGCGTAGGCATTCATCCAAGAATTTTACCCAGATGCAATGAAATCCCACGTAACAGCAACGTAGAGACAAAATGTTTAAAAAAATGGAAAAGATAAAGAGACATTCGAAGATTAGCTATCGTCCGTAAAACTCTTACGAGCTCCTCACTTCTCTGCCCTCAATTATTTATGCAAATACTACTCTTGATTATATTCACAATTAGCCGCATTGCATTTAAAATAAACAGTTTACCTCTTCTATTGTCTTCTCCGGAGAGTTTTTCTGGCGCTATTTGAAAACGAATGCTCATAACGGTACTTTTATTTTATTTTTTTATTTTTTTTTAATTTGTTGCGTCTAAACCTTGACGCAACGCGTCTCCAAGGGCGTTGAGCGCTTTGCACTAGGGAGTAATCCTCCATTGATGTGCTTTTACTTTTAATATTTGTCAAGTCTCGTCACGTCGCAGTCAGTCAGTGCCTTTTATCCCTTCGGCCAGGGGCTCCGTTCTGCCGTTAGATCCCGGGGTTCCTGGCCGGTCACTCTTGAGTTTTCGAGACTGTTTGTTAAAAATTATTTGAATCACATCTACTTACAAATGCCATAATGTATACAATTTGGTGGAAATGCACATAATAAGAGCGTAAGAGGCATTTCAAAAATATTGAATTTGTGTAATTTCTAAAAAAAAACAACAAAGGTTTGCAGCAAAGTGGCATCAATGTCATCTTATACAATGCATTTAGCACTATCCATTCAAAATAGAGAAAGACTATTATGGAGCGTTTTTTGAAAAAAATAGAACCTATGGTTTTTCAAAATGATGAAATTTAAGCTCATTTTCATAGAAAACATTTGAGTTTTCGAGAAATTTCATGACATTATTTGAAGCAAATGTACTCATAAATGCAGTAATTAATATACATTGTCGTAAATGTAAAGGTTAAAAAAGGCGTTTAGCTGTTACTGTAAATGCTAAATTTGAAGCTCTTTCTCACAGAACACGTTTGAGTTTTCGAAAAAGTTCTTTGGAAATCATTTGGATCACAAACGCAGTAATGTATACACGTCGGTGGAAATGTGCATATCATCGGCGTTGGAGATATTTAAAAACATACATTTACGTACATTTTTGAAAAAAACACAGCAAAACAATACAGCAAAATGACTTTTAGCTCGACTTAAACAGTGCATTTAACACTCTCCATACGAAAAGTTTGAAGAAAAAAATTTGGAGTCTTTTTTTTTTGTGAAAATGGCGTTTGAGCGTTTTTGAAAGTGCGGAAATTTGAGCTCATTTTCACAGAAAACTTTGGCTTTCGAGAAACTTTATAAGATATTTAAAGCATGAATTCATTAATCCATTTTTGAGAAAATTTTGAAAAAGTCCTAGGGGATTTATGTTAAGTACCTCCCAAATTTACAAAAATTAGTGAATGTTTTTCAAAATTGCAGAGCTTCAAGTGAGGCTAGATTCCCCCCTCTCTCTAGGTCTCTCTCTCTCTCTCTCTCTCTCTCTCTCTCTCTCTCTCTCTCTCTCGCTAGTGGGGAAACCCCACTAGCCGACGGTAGGTCGGCGCCGGATCTCGCCATCCAGCGGGGGATGATCACCGCCATCTCCCGAGAACAAACATGCACTACACTAACGGGACTAATGACCGAAGCAGTTGACGCGCCCGGAAACACGAAAAAATCAATCAATCAAAATCTTTGGTAGAGCATGATGAATGCTGGCGGAGGGAGTGGCGGAGCGGTCGTGGCTCACTGTGCGGCGCGCGCGAAAGGCCGCCGAGCGCGGCCTTGGGGCTGGTCACGCGTCGCGGGCGCGCGGGGGTTGGGGAGGGGGGAGGCGCTCGTGCGGCGCGGCACGGCCAGTCGGCCCCTGGCGCACCGGCGGAGCGGGCCGCACCGCGCCGTCCCGCGCACGGAATGCACGGAGCACCCTGACAAGTGAACTCGCGCCTAGAGGTCGGTGGACGCGAGTGTGATGCTGCTGGCAGTGTGAGCGTGTGGCAGCGTCGGGCGTCGAAGCGGCCACAACACTGGCGGCCGCGGGGCAGGTACCCCGGCGGCTGACCGGCCCCGACCTCGCCCCCGGTCCTGCGCTCCAGGTGAGTGTCTGCACCTGCGCCTTTCGCGCACGTTTGGGGAGCGTGAGTTTCCTCGGGTCCGTCCGAGTGAACAGAGCCTATCGCGGACCAGGCCCCCGCGGGAATAGGGGAGTTACTCTAAGAAGGGACCACTTTGACAGATTGGAAAACAAATGACCGTACCGGAAGAAATGTTACAGGTTATCATCTGATGTCACTGCAGTCAGTCCCTCTGACCGGGAGGTACTAGGTTCTAGTCCCGACGGTAGCAGGATTTTCGGCACTAGCTTGTGTACCGTCTGCTCGGATCAGTATTTTTCCGTGGTTTCTACGATGAACACCAAGCGAATGCCGAAGCAGTACCATAATAAATGGGGCACGGACCGCGCACGATCTTTCCTACCTCTTCCTTAGCCGGGAGACCGGCTAAGAGCTCTGCACTTGTCGCGGCTGTGGCGGTGCCCCGCTGGTGGGAGATGCTTGTTTGGGAGAAACCCCGCTAGCCGCTGGTGGGAGATGCCCCGCTGGTGGGAGATGCTTGTTTGGGAGAAACCCCGCTAGCCGACAATAGATCGGCGCCGGATCTCCCTATCCAGCAGGGGAAAATCACCGCCACCTCCCGAGGAAATATATACACTACACTTATGGGACTGATGGCCTCCGTAATTGACGCGACCGGAATCACTAACAACCAACCAACCATATAAATGTCATGCGGGCGATAAGATTGCAACATATATTGATGAAGCCATTTACAAATGAGCTAACTGTAAACGAACGCACTGACAAAATGAGTACATATACCTAGTGATTAAGCAATAGTTTTAAAAGCGGTTCCTTCCTAGAGTAATCTCTTTATAAGACTTGTGTACGTATTCTTGAGCCCTCATTTCGTTGGATGCGAGAGGAGGGGTTTGGTTATTTTGATGACAGGAAAGTACACGGAAGCGGGCATTTCTGATTAACAGATTTTTGTCAACAATGCTCGTTGTTATCACGTATTCTTAATTCAATTAATGTTGGTAAAAGGTTGGGACTAGGTATTCCGGGGCTCAAGAAATCGTGCCCATGAAATGGATTAATCATTCCGAAACTAACAGAAGTCCTCACTCAAATAGCAAGTGTATTGCTTAGGCTACAAGTCGCTTATCGGAATTACATTATTAATGCAATGTTTCATTCCACAGCTCAGTCGGTTAGAGTATGTTTTTAGATATCTGAAGTTCCTGGTCTCTTATCCCGGTGGAATTAAATATTATGCCTTGTGGTAATTAAATTAATTGTGTGCATTGAAGTCGTGCATCTATTTTATATATATTGACAGGTTATTATTGGGATCCCTTTGTTAGACCGTTGTTGGCATTGTCCAATAGCTGTATGTTTGTTTTGCTCTCTTTGCAAATTCTGAGAATTTTTAATTTGAATAAAGTCCCTTTTATAGACAAATTGATCAAGAATACTTTTCGTGAAAGTAAAAAAACAAAAATGAACGGAAAACTGAGAAATTACTCAGTTGTCTCTCTTTCGCAAGGTATAGACAACTAGTGGTTCATATAACTTCGTTGTGGCCGTCTGAGCAATGTTGAGTGCGCACTCTGGCCGACTGAGTTCACTAACCAAAGCCGCTGACTTGTTGGTTCTTCTAGAAACCGGTTTGTGGTTACCCGTGTCCAGTAGATCTGCGCGCGTAACGTTGGTGCGCATACGCTCCGCTACACTGACCTCGTTAAGTCGAAAAGGCATATCGTAAGTTTCTTTTATTTAATGTTTTCCTTACTTAGTCATGCTGGTCACGAAACTTACTTATAAACAAGGAAACCGTGACTCATTTTAAAGTAGTTGAAAATTACTAATGATTTCCGGGTGCATCAACTACGTTGGTTACTAGTCCCGTGAATGTAGTGCATGTTATATTTTGGAGACCGGGAGAGATGGCTCTGGGCATCAATGATGTCACAGCAGTCCCTCTGACCGGGAGGTCCTATGTTCGAGTCCCGACGGTGGCAAGATTTTCGACACTATCTTGTCAGCTAGACCGAATTCAGTCGCTGTCTGGAGGAGAATTCTAGCGGCCGGCTGCTCTGATCGTGGTTTCTCCGATCATCTCCAGGCGAATGCCGGAGCAGTACCCTAACAAACAGCTCACGGACCGCGCGATTTTTCCTTCATCTTCCTCTCCTCTTCTCTTTACTCTCTTCCTTTCTCTCCCCTTACACACTCTTACACCAACATGCACTTCACTACCACACATCCAGGGAGATCGGCCGGGAGCTTAGAGCTTGTCCAGGCTGGAGCGGTTCCCCGGTGGTGGGAGATACCTGCTAGAGGAAAATCCCGATAACGGACGGTATGTCGGTGCCAGATCTCGTCATAGAACACTGCCACCCCCGAGGGAAAACACTTACTCTACACTTACGGGACTAATGGCCCTAGTAGTTGACGCGCCCGGAATCAATATTCAATCGATCATATTCGGGGGAGATGGTGTTCTTCCCCAGATCAAGCATGACGTCCGCCGGCAATCTTCACGACAGTTTGCGGGGTTTTCATTCCAGGCTGCTTCTCCAGCGGGGCACCGCCCCAGTCGGATGGGTTCAAACCTCTAGACTGGTCTCATGGCATCTGAAGTATGGTAGTGAATCTCGGTGTGTGTGTGTGTGTGTGTGTGTGTGTGTGTGTGTGTGTGTGTGTGTGTTTGAGGGGAGAGAATGAGAAAGGAAAGATTGCGCGGGCCGAGGCCCATGGTGAATTAAAATCCGTCCAAACCGTCATCCAGCGGACAGGACTGATGGTTGGTATTAAGTTAAGAGGGGGTTAGTCCCAGGAGTGGGAAGTCCTCCTGCCCCCTCCATCCTCCACTGAAAATTTATATGAAGAGAAAATTACATCTTTTTAAAAAATAGTCATGTTTATTATTAAATTTTCATCAATTTGTTATCAATCAAATCTAATCATCATCAAATTGTTATGTTTATTTTATTTTATAACTTCGGCAGTTTATTTTTGCCATGCAGAAACAGCGCTGCACTTTGCATTTTTTATATAAACTCGTTTAATAATTTTTGCAAATCGATTTTGTCGATCACGTCGCCTTAAAGATGTAAAATCTCAAAACCGTTGAGCCGATTTTGCAACATAGTTTTTCGTCTGTATGTTTTGAGTCGACGCAATACCGAGAAACTTCCGAGTTCCGCAATTCGGAGTGGGTATTCTACCCACTAGGAATTTTTCGAACCCACCTACCAAAGATGCACACATTGTCCACCGAGCCTGCCTGCACATTAATAAGACATTTAAGAGAAAACGTATATTTTAGTCTGCGCGTAAGAACTTCTGACATAGACGGTGGTATGCAGCGTATAAAAGCGTAAATTGATTACGGTAGTAGGATATTAATTGGAAGAGTTATTTACTAACATAAAAAGTGATGTTTGAGTAAACGAGTTAAAATTATAGTATCTTATAATAATATCTGTTTGCGTATTTAAAAGCCGTTTAAAGATTTCACGCAGTCGCTCTCTTGACGGTCGTAGTGACTATACGCTGCATCCGCTCCAGGCAAAATTACGTTGTGCGCACGATCACTGACTCGGTGGTTGTCAGTCGCATGTAAAACATGGTAGATGTGGAGTTATTGTGAAGTGATTTCGTATTCAACTAAGTGAAAAGCTATTTTCCTATGGAGCTCTCTCACGTCCATCAAACTACAGGAGACCAGTACAGAAGGACTACCATTAATTACGCTGACATTACTATTCAATCTCTCGTTCCCAAGGACACAAATGTTATCATCATAGACTCGTTAAATCGTGCGCCAATTGTATAATTAATTGAAATATTATTTACAAAAATTCAACCCTCTCTCCCTAACTTTTTTCGAAAATATCGAAATATGTACATGTATCTATGTATCCAGCAAAAAAATTGCAGATCTAGTCTACAATCATAAGAGCATTGTTGTGCCTAATAACGTTTTACCAATAATACCATTAGTTTTTGGGAACAAAAGAATTATTATATCAAATGTTTGCCCAAGTATCCCATACCAAGAGATTGAAAAAAATTATTCACATTCGGTGTTAGAACTGTAGTACCATTAACCATCCTTTGTGCGGAATTAAATTACCCCAAATACACCATACACATCCTCAGTTTTTATCAGTAAACATTTGTTACACCGGATGATGAACATAAAATACCTGAATCATTTCAAATGTTCGTAGATAATGTCCCTCATTGGATATATGTAACTCCTTTGCTTTTTTTGTGTAAAAGTCACGAACATAAGACTAAAAACTCATCCATGTAACTTCCAATTAACTAATGCCCTTCCTCTTCCTATGGAAGTAGAAATCACAGAATCAACTAAATAGATTATTGATTATTCTAACAATGTTTCTTCGAAAGCAGTTAAATGTCCGCTTCCGGAAAGCGATTAGGTGAACGCCAATTCTAGTCTTAACCTTGCCCTTGCTAGCTAGCCCCCCTTACCAGTACTCCTGCCTTTGGGCCGGCCGCGAAAAACCAAATTACTTCAAAATAGAACTCAATGGACGTTGACTGCAATCCTGTCAGATTAATGAGACCGTTATCTACTGTAAACTTAATTACAGAACCAATTGAGTATGAAGTTCTTAACAGTAACTCGCAAACCTCTGACATGTAAGATAAAACTACTTGAGGTAAAAAAAGTAAAGAAATACTCGTAGCCCTACAAAAATCATAAAAAGCTAAAACCTCTTCTGATAATGTTGACGATCAGTCGTGTTCCAATACTAAAACAATCTTAGAAACTCAAGATGTTGATTAACTACGTCTACAGTAACTCCATAGTTTCTTTGATAGAGCTGTTCACCCAAACTTACTGTTGAAGTTGCGAAATATTGGGAAAGCTTTTGAAGAAATTGGACCAAGGAAACTGCTATTCATCTTTCTGCGCTCTGATCATAAGGGAAGATTCTGAAAACGACAAGTATTAAGACTGATTACATACCTCGGTGTTAGGATCATTCATTGTTGAAAAAAATATCGGTGTTGCCTGAGTCTGTGCGAAAGGAAATAGTTTTTCTTTTGTTTTCTTTTTCTCGGAATTCGTGCGTGTGGATGAAGTTCAGGCGCTGAACATGCTGGTCCACGGGACATACAGCGATCCAGACGCGTAACACCAACCTCACGCAAGTAATTTGACTTTCAGTACCGGGAGCGGTAGCTCAGTGCATCAACTGATGTCACTGGCAGGATTTTCGACACTAGTTTTTCAGCTTGGTCGAATTCAATCGCTGTCTGGAGGAGAATTCTAGCGGCCGGTTGCTCTGATCTGTAGTTTTCCGTGGTTTCTCCGATCAACACCAGGCGAATGCCGGAGCAGTACCCTACCAAATAGGCCACGGACCGCGCGCGATCTGTCCTTCCCATTCCTTGTCCTATCCTTTCCCCTTACACACACACTTACACCAACATGTACTACACTACCACATATCCCGGGAGACCGGTCGGGAGGTTAGAGCTTGTCCCGGCTGGGGCGGTGCCCCACTGGTGGGAGAGTCCTGGTTAGGGGGAAACGCCACTAGCCGACGGTAGGTCGGCGCTGGATCTCGCCATCAAGCGGGGGTAGATCACCGCCATCTCCCGAGAAAAAACATGCATTACACTCACGGGACTAATGACCAAACTAGTTGACGCGCACGGATACAGTAAAAAATGCATCAATCAATTGACTTTCAGTGCAGTTGATCCGCGCGCATTACCAGCTTTTTACACGAGCGAGGCGAGTCGTCAGGAAACTGCTTGGCTTCTCTCATTTTCAAACAATGTGATTCCGACGCATTTTATCTGGAAAGGGGGTTGAACTCTCCGAAATAGTAAGAATGTGCAGCATTGTCTATGCTCGTGGGCCGACGGCGCTTGGGATGTGGCACGTTCTCACGGCCATCTTTGGAAGCAGTTCCAAGTCAGTTCAAAGAGTTTTACGAGAAATTAATACTTTTCTCTCTGTAAGGAGTTGGCGTTTTTTAGGGAAAATTGAGGCTATCTCGAACGAGCGACGTTTGAAATTTATACCCTTTGCTGTTACTTCGCGTCGGAGAATGATTTTAATCGATTGTATTCGAAGAACGGCGCCAAATTTGAAATAATTTGGCCACCTACATGCACAAACTTTACTAAACCGTCTGAAAAATTGATTCTCAAGAATTATTAAAATACTTGAGGCAGATATGAATAAAAAACTTTATCCTAGGAAACAAAATTCAGAAGAGCCGTCATCCAACCTTTCCCCTTCTTGTCATTTTTGCTTAAGATAATACAAAGTAAACTATTTTAGCTATTTACAGAGGACATTAAAATATCAAAAATTGACACCTTAATTTAAAGATCCTCCTTTACCTACGTCTTAATCAGTATAACCCGTCAATCATGTACTTAATACCAGAGGCCTGGGCATTGTTAATAAATAAATAAATATGTGTATCCATCCCAATAGTATAAGTACCCAAAATTTTGATAATTTATGTGGTTGTATGAATTGTACAGTTGTATAATGTGCGTAATCTTGTGTAAATTCTAAATTGATACTCAGTCGCTTAAAATCGACTTGTTAACCCTAGGATGCATATGCAGGGCCTCCGAGGCCCTATCGGTTTTTATTTCGCTTGTTACTCTGCAATGCAGGAAATATGAGAACTGACCGGATGTGTAATCTTCAATTGATTATTCTACTTTCATTTGATCTTCTCGCAAAGGAAGAATTCTTAGAAGTTTTATAGATAATTACTAAAATACAATTCTACTACGTCAATGCATATGCAGGGCCTTTGAGGCCCTATCGTGAAAAAATTAGATTTCGAAGCGTGGGGCGATAAGCAGGCTTCTACAATGCGTGGTTCATTCTGAGAAACAAAGTTATCGTGTTTTTCCTTTGTTGACAAGCAATCTTGGAGAATCTTGCGAATAGTTAGTAAGATTTCAGCTGCGAAACAGTTTGGCAAGGAGTGGGAAGTGCGCCGTGTGCTTTCAATTTGAAGTATGGCTTTTTCACGTGATAGAAGTTACGTCTCAGCTTCTGCTAAACAGGCATGGGACTATTTTGTTACTCAAAATATTATCGATGAAATATTACTATGTTCGAATTTAGAGGAAAGGCGATTTGCAACAGAAAAGGGTAAAACTTGGAGACAAATTACCGTTGATGAAATCAATGCATTTTTTGGATTATTACTTCTTGCTGATGTGAAGAAAAGCTGGGATGTACCAGTTAGGGAACTGTTTTTAGATCAAAAGCAAAACCCTCTGTACAGAGCTACTATGTCTGTAAATAGATTTGAAGATATTAGAACAGTTATTAGATTCGATGATCGGCGCACCAGAGCGTCATGTGCCCAAACAGATAAACTTGTTGCCTTTAGATATGTTTGGAAAATGTTCATTGGGAACTGTCAAAATGTTATGACTCCTAATGCATATCTTACTATTGACGAGCAATTGCTCTCATTCCGAGGTAGATGCAGTTTCGTACAATACATGCCCAAAAACCCCGCTAAATATGGCATCAAAATTTTTTAGCTTTGTAATTCAAAAGATTCTTACGCAATAAACGGAACCATTTACACTGGAAGAAAGCCAAACGAGCCAGTACAAAAGAACATGGCAAGAGGAGTTGTAAATGATTTGGCAAAGATTGTTGAAGGTTCATCACGGAACATCACATTTGATAACTTCTTTTGTAGTGTTCCACTTGCTGAAGAGATGCTTCAAAAAGGAATCACAGTTGTCGGGACTCTGAGACCTAACAAGCCTGACATACCAAAAGAAATGTTGCCATCTGCACTGAGGGAGATAAAGTCTTCTCTTTTTGGATTCAAGGGAAAGTAACAATGGTAAGCTATGTGCCTAAAAATAAAAGAGCAGTAATTCTGATAAGCACAATGCATCACGACAAGGCAATTGATAGCAACAATATGACAAATAAACCAGAAATTATATGCTTTTACAACGAAACAAAAGGTGGTGTTGATCAAATGGATCAGAAAGTGAAAAATTACACATTCAAGAGACAAACTCGGCGGTGGCCTTTCGTCTTATGGATGAACGTTATGGACGTTGCTGCACTAAACAGTCAAATTCTATTTTCAGCTCAAAATTTAGAGTTTTATCCAAAAAGAAATGATACAAGAAGATAATTCTTGAAAGACTTGTCGTTTGAGTTAGTTAGAAACCTCATGGAGAGGAGAGCGAATCAACCAAATTTACCCAAATCATTGCAACATGTTCTTTCATTGTGCGGTATAGTGCGTCCAGAACCCACCCCAGAAACATTTAGATGTGTGCAACAAAGAAGATGATTTTCTTTCTGCCCATATGAAAGACACAGGAAAAGAACAATGGTATGTGAAAAATGTAACAGATCTGTCTGCAAAGAACATAGCCATATTGTTTGTTCCTCATGCTTGTAAAGATATTCTAGAAAAATTCACAATGAATAAGTGTAATATTATGTGTTATATTAACAAATATTGCAATAAATAAGCATTTGTTGAATGGTATGGGTTTAATTTTATTTAAATGTATGCTCTAAAGAGACGAATTTTAAAAATATTTGCTTTTTTTTGAGAGAAAATGTCGCAGGGCCTCGGAGGCCCTGCATATGCATTCGTGTAGTTTCATAGGCCCATGCATCCTAGGGTTAAAAAGCGACCTTAAATTAAAAATAGATATTTATGTCACGAGTCCTCTAAACGAGTCTTTAAGGACGCAGCCGGAAGGTTAACTGCGAGGCGGAGCGATAGCGAAGCCGAGTAGTTAACCTTCCGGCTAAGTCCTTAAAGACTAATAGAGGACGAGTTACATACAATGATTTTTTTGTTATTTTAGTTTATCGCTTATTAAAAATAAACTTTTATCACTTTCGCGAGTTCAGAATTGTCATTACTCTTGATTTTCTGTAGCAAGGGTTGGTGGTACTGGATGCTTTGTTTGTGATCAGACAGTTGAATGTTTTTTCTACTAATGCAAGCAGAATCTAAACCCGAGAGTCCATAGTGTTCATAGCAACGTCCGCTAAAATGATCAAGAGTCCATTAAAAATATTTTAGCGGCCGTTGCTATGGACGCGCTCTTAAAGCAGTATTTAGATGGTTGGTTGCTAAAGGGCTAAGTGCGTGTTTACTAACGTAAATAACAAAAAATAATTCATAAAAAATAACAACGCATTTTGAGAGAGATATGAAATTGAGAAATCCAACTTTTCAGTTCTCATTTTAAATCAATTCGCAACCATGCGACAAGCGATTTTTTCTACTAATTTTTTACATTCTTTATCAAAATTTAATACATTTCGCAAAGAAACTGGATGGAACGGAAGTGAGGGAAAATTGGTTCGTATAAAAGCCGAAAAAGTGTGTATATTTTAAATCGGACTTCCATTCCTATGCAGTTATACACTGTTCCTGAAGACACTGCTAGAAATGAACTTGTTCATGGATCAAGATCATAAACTCACAGGATACTCTTGATCGTAAAGGGAGATCTTAGAACCTTCCGACTCCATTTCTTCTCAGGAACCATTTCGATGTTTGTTGGTTGAATTTCGGCGCATACTGACCTTCTCCTCTTCCAGCGGACCTTCTCTCATCATTACTGCTGTGGTAGGCATTAGGAGACTTGAATGCTGGACTAGAAACAAACAAACTTACGGTGACATTGCTCGGCCATGACAAAGTGGGGCTTGTCGCTGTTGTAAACCTGTTGCTACCGCTACGCTGCCTGTCCCATTTCATAGATATACAGTGGCTTTAGTTTTACAAAACGTGACCGGCAGAATTGTGTGCAGGGCTTGCTCGTGTACAGCCATATCAACTTCCTTTCGTCCTACTCAAGCATCACAACCCGCTGTCATTGCTGTGACTGAGACTGGCAGTTTCTAGGGTTAGAGTGCGGATGGGCGGCGCATTTTCGATTCTCAGTTATAAATAGCTAGGTTGAATTTTAGAGGCTGAATAATACACGCTTAATAACAATAGAATAGAATTCAATTGTACGGTTACTCTGATCGGTAGTCTTACATGGTTTTTCCAATCGACACCAGGTGAATGCCGAAGCAGTACCCTAACAAACGGGCGATGGGCCGCGAGCAAAACCTTTTTTATCTTTATTCTTATATTATGTCCCTTTCTAGACACATACTCACATGCTCTACCGCTACATGTCGGAAGAGTAGGCGGGTGCTTGCAGCTTATCCCAGCCGGGGCGGTAGCCCGCTAGGGGAGATACCTCGTGATGTGAAATCACTTGCTATTGGCCGTGTAGGTCGGCATCGAATATCACCTGCAGCGGGTGAGAAGTACCACCAACTTCTGGATAAAAATCACTCAATACATCAACGGAAGTAATGACCATAGTTGTCCAGCCTGGAAACATCAGTCAATTTCAGCAATGGACCATGTGACTATTTGCGTCTACCGGGCTTGCTCGTGTAAGGCCATATTTTGGTTTCACTGTCTAGGCAACGACTTCATCGGAAAGTTTATAAGAAGGGGCTATTTTATAAATTATTTTATTTACTAAAAACTAATAACAGTATTTCGATTATTAGATATTTTACACTAGCGTTTAAAAATAGTCAATGGAAATAAATAATTTGAAATGTTTACTCATTGCAAATGCTACATGCTTTTATTACAAATTGTCAAATATTTCTTGGAAAATAGCTGCCGACGTTTATAATATTTTAAGTGGAGATTATTTTGCAATTAATAGTATGAAAAAAAAACTCAACAAGTATTAAAACAATGCCATTCATTATTTATAAAGATATTTTAAATATAAATATTAAAGTGTGCATATTTCAAAGGAGCAGGCTTCCCATAGGGCCTCTACTATGATGAGTCACAACGGGTAAAAGCAGCGAGGTCGCTGTGCTAATCGCTTTAAGCTTATCTCTGCGTCCTGTCACACTGCAGTGTTTGACGTTAAAAAAGGAAACCAGTCGTTGTTTCCTGCCAGGTAAAGATCTCCAATAGCGTTGATAAGAAGAGGCCAAACTTATGTTTTGTCTATTTACGACACAACGCTTTACTAATGTTCTTGATATTTATGTAAGAACTCGAGTACTTACCATTGTGAAGGAATTATGACACCTTGAAGAACCTGTTTTTACTTGCTCATGTACTAGTACATTCAGAGTACACTTATTTGCTGAGGAGGTTATGTAATGCTATAGAAGTTCAACGTCAAGATTTTGACAGGCATACATTTTGTTTTCGGGATACCGGTTACCGAAAAAGTGTTTATCCTTGACTGACTATCTCTCGCACTGTCTGTATGTCTCTGTCTTCCCCTCCCTGCCTGTCTGTCTGTCTGTTGCTCTCGCTCTTTTTCTCTTTCTCTCTCTCCCCCTCTCTCTCTCGCGCGCGCTCTCGTTCTCTCTCGCTGTCTCGCTCCCTCTCGCTCTCGCTCTCTCTCGCTCTCGCTCTCTCTCGCTCTCGCTCTCTCTCGCTCTCGCTCGCTCTCGCTCTTGCTCTCTCTCGCTCGCTCTCGCTCTCGCTCGCTCTCGCTCTCTCTCGCTCTCGCTCTCTCTCGCTCTCGCTCTCTCTCGCTCTCTCTCTCTCTCTCGCTCTCGCTCTCTCCTGTAAACGAGTGCCAAAATCCCACTGGATTTTCCTCAAAATGGATATTCCCAGATTAATCTGGTTCGAAGCAATTTGGAAATGGATCTTTTAACTTTTGGAGGTATTTTATTTAATTTATCTGGGATTGGAAAGAATGGAGGACAGAAATGGTGCAGGCGTTCTTACAGTGAAGATTGGACTTACCATTTTGGACCATGAACGACTAAAGAAACAAAAGAGGTATAAATTTATATTGAAATCAGAATGATGAGCTGAAAATTGAGAAGAGAAATAGTACAATGAAAAGTAATCAGCTGGTAAGGCAGAGTTGGAAAGAACTGAGAAGAGAAGTCAGTAAATGGTCAAACCTGTAGGAGGAAATAGAGAATGGAAAGAGAGATGCAATTACATGATCGCAAAGTTGCATAAATAGCAGTTATAATAGAATCAAAGTATATCTAGATTTGGCGAGCACATGAGGCGAAGTAGGTCGTTGTCTTTGAAAATCAAAGGAGGAAGAACATTGCCACATGTAGGTTGAAAAATAAAATAAATACGACCACGTATCGCCTTAGCAAAGAGAAGAGGATGTTCGAATTATGTGAGACGGAAGGCCTACAAGATCTGCTTAATGAATAAGGTTTACCTTTGAAATGGTAGGATAATGGAAAGGGACTTCGGTATTGGAATAATTACTGATATGATATGTTTATAATATAATTATTAAATTTTTATTCATAATAAAGAAACCACATAGACACATTACGTAATGATAGTAAAACTGGTAAAAAGTGAAAAGTTTATAGAACGTTGGATGTATTAAAATACTGTAACCCTGCAAGAGAATTAGTTGTAAGTGAATCCTCATACTCATGTTTCATGAAAAACGTAAGTTATTTTACCAATGTTGAAATAAACAAACTGAAATTCGACCCTCGAGATAATTTGTAAAAACCAGACAAAGCTAATAAGAATAACTGGAGGAGAAAGTGCGACTGAAAGAGACTTTTGCATTAATTAGCAACAACAGAGGATTTCGATGATAGGTCCTGAATATGTTCGGTGAATAAGACGCCACAAAGTGGAAGACTTTCTAACGGATACAGTAGTGCCTTCGGCCGCTGCATATTATCACGTACGTCCAAAACGACCCTTTGCTCCGTAACACCTACGTCAAATTGGATTCAGGTGTGACACGATCAGCAACAGAAAGTGACGGGAGAATGCGGATCTGTTTTGCAAACAGCTTCCTTCTTCTTCTTCTTCTTCTTCTTCTTCTTCTTCACTATCAAGGATTAGGCTAATAGCCTTTTCCGCCTTCACTTAAACCATCTTTTCCTTGGACGTCCTATTTCTCTTCTTCCTAAAGGTGTATAAGATAACACTGATTTTGTTATTCTTGTATTATCCATTATATGTATATGTTGTATCTAGCGTTTTTTATTTTCTTTAATACAGTCATTCATGGAAAATATGTTTAGATCAGATCTAATCTCCTCATTTCTTATTTGATCTAAAATCGAGCAACCTTTCACTCTCCTGAGGAATTTCATCTCTGCTGTTTGTATTCGTTGTTGCTCTTTTGCAGTTAGACTCCATAATTCTCTTCCGTATGTTAGCGTTGGTGCTGCCATTACCTTATAAAATTTCATTCTAGTTTCTTTCATCGTTTTATTTTCTAAAGTTCTATGAATAGTTCCACACATCATTTGATATTTATTAGCTTACTAGCTGACCCGGCGAACTCTGTTCCGCCTTAACAGTCGGTCCCATCTTTTTTTCGCGTCGCACTCACTGTGAGAAACTGTACTATCCTTGTTGCACTCGTGATAATAAAGCTATTGCAGATTTGTGTTTTTCTCTCAAACAAAGAAGAATTTTAAAAAAACGCTCTGATATTAAATATATAATTAAAAAATATATTACGTAGCAGAGCGTTTTCTTTTTGAAATTGATTTTTGTTTAAGAGAGAAATACAAAGCTGTAATAATAGGGATCGACTGTTAAAGGCAATAAATAAGCAGATTTTGGAATTTATTAAGTTAAATTGTTTATTAGAAAATGCAAATAAAAAAATTAAGTAGATTAATCATTCATTACTGTTCCTGTATTTTGGTGCATAGGTGATGTATATCTGAGTATAACACAAGTATATAATAGGTGTAGTATATATAGATATAACGGCGAACGAAAAGCAGCTATCATTATCGCCTTCTGTTATCAGTGCGGCGTTACAACAATGGGTTACAACAGGCAACAATGACCGCTAACATTCGAAATCACGCGAAAACGTGCGTTCTCACACAGGAACGCTGTCGAACGGGATAAACAGTATCCTATGTCCGTCTCCTGGCCCTAAGCTTCCTGCTCACCAACTTTCAGTCAAATCGGTTCAGCCGTTCTTGAGTTATAAATAGTGTAACTAACACGACTTTCTTTCATATATATAGATTTTGCATATTATTTTCCCTTTCATAGCTGATATCGCAGCCCAAGAAATTAAAATGTGACACCTGTTCTATTATGTGCTCGTGTATAACAATTTTGGAGCGTATAGGGTATTTCCCTTTAAAAGCCATAACTTTCGTCTTCTTAACAGATATTGTAAAATAATAGTGCTCACATATCTGGTTTAAGCGGAATGTAGATTTTTGTATATCATTTTCTACAAACACCTTCCTACCCACCATTTTAGTGACAGTGAATGGCAATGGCATGTGTAAAGTAGCGGTTCTGCAAGTTTCAATGCTAAGGAATTCGCTGGATACCTGACAGATGACAGTCTTTGAGAGAAGTTACATGACAGTTATTGTCACAAGTTTAGTTTTATTAATTACTATTTTCTCTTTAAGACAAAGAAATGATACATTAAAATGAAATAATACATCAGTCCAATTTCAAATTCTCAATTGAATTTTTTTTTAAATTGAATCAAAAGTATGTTGATTTTAAAATTCTGTTTACTTAGAAGTGATATAAAGGCGTGAACTTTGTAAGTTCAGGTTAGAAAGTTTTACAGACAAATATTCGTGTCTGTTGAAAGCGTTGACCGTTTATAAGCGAGAATTGTTAAGTTATAGAGATTTGTTAATTTATTTCACATTTTTGCTAAATACGATAAATAACCGAATAATTTAATAATACAAAACGAAAACACGGAAAGAATTTGCCATTCAAACATATTCCGGTCACTTAGCAAAGATGTGTATGTAAGGGAGAATTTAGTAAGAAAATAAACATCAAATAGTAATTAGTAGAAAAGAATATGAACATAATACAGTTCTCGGTTATTTGATAAAAAAAAATCTGGCAAACATATTTTCGTACGAAGCCACTATTCACCTCCTCGCGCCGCTTCAGCTTGTGCATTTAGACCCCTTTCTGGATTTTAATGGGAAATGTGTGTCGAGCCAGGGGAAAATGCCCGTGCCCGTATGAGTGCCGGGTTCCCCAGGTGGGCAAGTAGCTCGTGCGGGCGCGGTTTAACGTGCCTGCTCTATCTGCGTTTTATTTATTTTATTTAGTTATTTACTTATTTTTGTTTTGTTTTATTTATTTATTTATTTATTTTGACATCGAGTGGTGCAGGGCGTTACTTCAGCTACAAAAGTCGCCATAATTCTTTTTCTCGCTGACCTTCAATGGAATAGTCTGAGACCCTCACAAACGCGTATGAGCGATAAACCAATGGGCAAAACTACCCATTTGAGTTATTACTCTAACGCCCCTGAACAACAAGGGCATCACGCACTAATTGTACACTCAAGTGATTTCAAAATAAATATGAATTAGATTAAAAAAAATATACGACTACATAGTGTGACAACCTTCAATTCAAAATTACAAGTTTTCTTTCGAGCTTTGTTCAAATTGTTGTACATTTTCCTGTTCTAAAATCATTGCGGGTTCTATCCACTTAGTCGTGATTTGAAAGCGTAATTAACTTTAATACCCGTTAATCACATTTAGTTGATGACTCCCAGGAAGTGTGACGTAACTGTATCCATGGCCACATCAGCCGCGGGTCCGAAACAGATTCTCGCCGTGAAGAGACACTCTGCCTGAAGTGGAAAATTCCCAGAGTGCAGTGACGATGTCATTTTGCATTCACCTGCATGACCATCATTACAGCATCTCTCGAAGAACGATGATTCTGTGAAAAATCTATATTACTAATTCCCAATGCACACGAAATTGAAAGAAAATTGTGTACCCTCCGATATTTTGAGTGGGGTCAATATTTTTGTTAGATTCTCAGAAACTCGGCAAAAACACAAAAACAATGCAAATGTTTTGATTTTGGATAGAAGAATGGAAATATTTGATAGTGTAATTATGCCTATTCTCATACTCCAGTACTGTGATAATGCTTATAACCAGTGTTTCACTATTTACAACAGATCTAAACCGGGAGTGGTAGCTCAGTGCATCAACTGATGTCACTGCAGCGCCTCTGACCGGGAGGTCCTAGATTCGAGTCCTGACGGCGGCAGGATTTTCGACACTAGCTTTTCAGCTAGGTCGAATTCAGTCGCTGTCTGGAGGAGAATTCTAGCGGCCGGCTGCTCTGATCGGTAGTTTTCCGTGGTTTCTCCGATCAACACCAGGCGAATGCCGGAGCAGTACCCTACCAAACGGGCCACGGACCGCGCGCGATCTGTCCTTTCTCTTCCTTGTCCTATCCTCTCCCCTTACACACACACACACACACACACACACACACACACTTACACACTTACACTAACATGCACTACATTACCACATATTTCGGAGACCGGTCGGGAGCTTAGAGCTTGTCCCGCCTGTGGCGGTGCCCCGCTGGTGGGAGAGTCCTGGTTAGGGCGAAAAAACCTCTAGTCGACGGTAGGTCGGCGCCGGATCTCGCCATCCAGCGAGGGAAGATCACCACCATCTCTCGAGAAAAATATGCACTACTCTAACGGGACTAATGACCAAAGCGGTTGACGTGCCCGGAAACACGAAAAAATCAATCAATCAACACAGCTAACGTCATGTGATAGCAAGACTTCAAAGATGAGACCGTCCGCTATTAAATATTTGCTATTCACATGTTGCATTATGGAACGGAAACTTTTCTTTATATTATTGGTATGTGAATAACAGTTGAAGTTGATCTATACTTTTCCATGTTATTGCAGTATTCATGAAGACAGTTTATTGTTAAAGAATTTAATTTATAGCTCTTTTGTTAGAAAGCAATTTACTTGTTGGTCTTGTAAAGAGTGTGGCTACGTTTTGGAAAAAACATTTTGTATGGTTTTGTTTTGCAGCATTTCTGCAGCTGCATGCTACTGCTAACGGTTCCAATTGTGCCGTGTCTGAACGTGAACGATGCGGAAGGGATAATGTTCAGATAAGATATGAGCATGGTTTAAGAAACCAACCACGTAATGAAAACACATGTGTGTTACACGGGACTCGATTTAGCAGCGTTGGGCTCGATTTCTTGGACTGTACTTTAAGTCCCTGAACCAACAAAATCTGCAGCATTCTTAATTAAAATTTAAGTTTTAAGCTTATTTGAATACTTTTCAGCGCGCGCGGTTTATTCAATTTTCCTCTTCGTACTTAGCAATGGTAATCATAATCGTCATAATAATTTTACCCGATGCTAGGTGAATGGAAGGAATCCAAACGCAAAGACAAAAATAACACTCTTAACTCAGTGTGACGTCTCGTCCATTACACCCGACGTAGCTTATGATTAACAGGGCAAACCACTACCATTCCAGTCTCCGGAGATCGCCAAGGAGGATCAACTGCGGGTTCCAGAATAAGTTGCAATGTAATTAAAGATAAGAGTTATATACCTAAAACTAATAATATATTAATTTAGTAGTGCATTGCAATCATTTTTTGCTTGTTTGTGTTAAAATATTTACAGTGGTCTGCCATATTATTATACTCAGAGCAACCAAATTCATGTTTTGAAGAAGATCCTTCAATTTTGATCAACCGTTATGGTGGAAACGTGCACATTGTTGAGTTATTTATTCTTAAAACAAATACGATGTATTGTAAGGGGTTAGTAAGTCTTAAAAATTTTGGAGTTAGTAGACTTGGATCTTCAGTACCCTTGGCGCGCGAGTTTTGTGTAAAGTGCTGTCTGTCCAAAGAAAAAATGAAACAAGGAATAATTTCCAATAAGAATATTTTTACAGAAAGAGTAAATCAGGCGTTGAAAAGTCCCTTTTTGGAATAATTCACAAGAAAATACATTTTCAGTATGCTAAGAAGGATCGCTGCACTCATTGCTGCTAAGGATGGTTTCATAAAATATTAGTATATCAAATTCAATTTATGAAATATATGTTTTTTGAAATAGATTTGTTCAGAAAATTTGTTAGAAATGACGTATACTATTTGCATAATAAGGAAAATTTGAAAACGTTCATCAGAAAATTCTTCTTTTAAAAAAGAACTTTAAAAAAATTCTCACTGAGTATAATAATATGGCACACCACTGTATTACGTACATTTCATGGCAACTTGTAGGGCAGTACCAGTGTTCAATGTCACCACCAACAGAGGAAGGAAAAGAAAAGTTTCACCACTAATATGCGCACAAAATATCGTTTCTTCAAAATATTTTCTTTTTCTTTTTAGGAATTCATTTGATCGAGTGTTTAGTCCTCAGATGCTCTATCAACACTCTTCAAACACCCAGAGCAGAGAGTTATCTGTCTGCCTGTTTCTAAACCGCTGAGCCATCTACGGATTGGCACCGTCTCTGCTCATTAAACGCTGTATAAAGAACGCTATGTTGATTTGCGTCATTGGCAACGAATTAGAATGTAATAAATATACTGCGATTTATTCATAGCTACCTGTGAAGTAAATCAGCTGTTACGGAGTCATCCAATCGGAAGGCTCTTATTTCTATATTGTCTTTTCGCTTTTAAATTATATTAGTTGTTACAATGATAATATTCACGCCTTCAGTATGTTCAGCTTGTAACTGAAAATAGAAATAATTAAACTACAAATTTATAATGTTTCAAGTTTGCCCTCCTTATTTGTAATCTCTTTATTTGCTTATTGCAATAACATTCACTTTCCATCACTATGCTAACTACAATAACATTTCAACAGCTTCCATTCTTATGACAATACCGAATGCAGGAAGCAACGTGATTTTAAAGTTTCTCAATTCTTTCTCCATACATCTTGTGATTTCGTTTTTAAATGATCGGTTTCTGGTCATGAGAACACAAAGTTAGAGGATTTATTTTGCCTGCAACCTGCGCCAACCCGGTCCTAAACAGCACCAAACGGAATGCTACAATTACCGACAGCGTATAAGCGACTCTGACAGTTTGACGCCCTGTTGTCATCAATTACTACGATCATGGCTTCACCTACATGGCAGATAAATTGAATCTCAAAATATTAACACTTACTGACAGGCGATGACACGTCTTTGATATCATGTTCGTCACTTTCACCACAGCGGAACCTTATCGTCTCCGCGACTTCGTGCGAGTCACATGAGCGGCAACGCTGAACGGTGACTGTAAGACCGGGAGCGGTAGCTCAGTGCATCAACTGATGTCACTGCAGCGCCTCTGACCGGGAGGTCCTAGGTTCGAGTCCTGGCGGCGTTTTCGACATTAGCTTTTCAGCTAGGTCGAATCCAGTCGCTGTCTGGAGGAGAATTCTAGCGGCCGGCTGTTCTGATCGGTAGTTTTCCGTCGTTTCTCCAATCAACACCAGGCGAATGTCGGAGCAGTACCCTACCAAACGGGCCACGGACCGCGCACGATCTGTCCTTCCTCTTCCTTGTCCTATCCTCTCCCCTTACACACACACACACACACACACACACACACAGACACACTTATACTAACATTCACTACACTACCACATATTCCGGGTGACCGGTCGGGAGCTTAGAGCTTGTCCCGGCTGGGGCGGTGCCCCGCTGGTGGGAGAGTCCTGGTTAGGGGGAAACCCCACTAGCCGACGGTAGGTCGGCGCCGGATCTCGCCATCCAGCGGGGGATGATCACCGCCATCTCCCGAGCACAAACATGCACTACACTAACGGGACTAATGACCGAAGCAGTTGACGCGCCCGGAAACACGAAAAAATCAATCAATCAATCAATCTGACTGTAAGAAAGTAAACAAATCCTCACAAGTGAATTGCTTTAGAGCACGTCACATGACGTACCACAGCACGTGACGAGAGAAGTCGCCACTGTAGGCTACTCTTTTTCTCCAAAGGGCGCAGCTTTGCCAAAAACATTGCTTCAATTTGCTGGTCTTCATTCAGCTCTGTATAGTATGTTCTAACTCGTTGGTCGTAGGGCTCGTTTTCACGATGGCGTACGTCATGGCATATTCCACAACACTTGATAGGCACAACTTTAAAAGTGACTTTTCTCGAAAGCCGAGAGTACGCGTTTACACGTTGACATCTAGTTCCACGACTTCTAGTCTCGTGACACCGAAGTAGGCACGCCAGTTTCAGTTTGAATAGGAGCATCATGAAACCCTTCTATTAACAACTACAATAAAATTATATTTCTATATAAAATTATAAAACTAAAAACAAAATAATGTAATCAAATGTAATCAAAAAAATGCAAATTTGAAATAGTATTGTATTATGAGAATTCTTCAGTGGCTAAACTTTGAAATCTTCCTTGAATTCTTGAAAGGGAAAAATAAAATAATTGTCTTGTTATCATGGAACATTTTCCTCGCAATGACCAGGATTATAATGAGATTGAGTGAAACACAAAAAGAAAACCCAACGCTACGGTACCCAGTGACTCGGTCTACTTAATCAGACCAACCACAGTCATGATAAATATTTCATGAAATGACTTAATAATAATAATAGTAATAATAGTAATAATAATAATAATAATAATAATAATAATAATAATAATAATAATAATAATAATAATAATAATAATAAATTTATTCATGATCCATGGACTGAGGGGGTACAATGTTAACCGATATTATACATGACATTACACTCAGTACATGGAAATAAGTTTCAGTGAGAGTGTTAAGTTACCTTATAATATATTTATTTGGTTTTTGGTTTAAAATTTGTAAGGTTTAGTTGTTTAAAATTTACGAGGGAAGGCAACAATTATCTAAAGATCTTCCACAGAATGAAGTACTATCTTGGTCAGATATGTTGTAGTTCCAATTTGAATTTAGTGCCCTCCACTGGTTTTATAGTATTAATGGCTATCTTCCTTCGTTTGTAGAAAAAAGAAATAACTGTCCCCAAGTATAAAAGAGCTTTAATATTTTAACTTCAGAGGAATCCTTTTTTCTATTTTACTCTGTTAGTTCTAACACATTCTACACGAGATAATACATCAATTTTAATAAATTGTAAAAAATATTTTTATTTTTATTTTTTTCAACAATTTTGCCTTAACATTGAAATATGCTAAATGAAACTAAGCAGAAAAGTTCGAAATGGGCGTAATTACAAAGAAACTTTATCGGTTTTTTGGATCATGATAAACATAGAAAATATGCACTTACTTCAAATCCAGACTACTTCTCATTCAATGACCATTTAGAATACTTTAGCATCATGTTAAATTTTGAACATTTCTGGAGATAATTATATATGTAGATATTATATAAATATTCCACATCAGAAGTGTCACTGATTTGATACTGAGGAATTATATATTTACATAACATTGTTAAGACATTTGAATAAATAAAAGTGGATGAATATAATGTGAGTAGATAGGAAAAGAAGAGCACCTAGATTCTTTTACACAGAAAATAATAGCATTGTAGATTCATTTTATTAGTACGACTATTAAATTTGTGCATAAATCTAGATATTTTTTCAAATTTGGACAGAAAAGCCTATTGTTGCTTGGTAAACAACGATTGTTAACATTCGTTTTCAATCTTCATCCTTGACAGTTTTGTAATCATGTCATTAACACCAATTCAATACATTGATGTCTCGAAATCCCTTATAATTCTCAGCCTCCTTATTTCTACGAAATGCGAAAATCATATAAAATAAAGACATTTCCTCATATTCCCATAATCAACATATAACACGAGATACATTTTAACTCAGCTGCACTCTGCTGTATATTACTACCACACTTGAGGTAAGAAATTCAATTGTGTGAATGTTGTGAAAGTATCAAATTTATAATTAGAATTGAGTTCAGGAGAATTTTGTAAAATTTTGACAGTGAATCATAAATTATTTTGAAGTGTGAAGCAGAAAATATTAATGAATGGGGAATTGTTGAACAAATATAATGCTAGATACCAAATACTCTCTGCCAAATTTTACTAAAAATTTAACAATTACTTCTATAATATAGCATTCAGAGTTGTAATTATTTAATTTTCACCATTACTTTTCAATTCGATTTTATATATTTCGCCAGATATTCGGTCTTCAAAAAACTTTTGTTCTTCACAAAAATTACTCTTATTGAGGTTGATGATATAAGCCCGTTGAATCCCTGAAAGGTCAGGGGCCTCCTGTCAGAACACATGGGTGGTTCTGTTAGCTCTTTAGGTGAACCAGTCCTTAAGAGATTTGGTTTTATCACCACAGTACTACTATCCAGTACCAGCGTGCCTATACATTTCACTATATGCTATTTTGAGGTGACGCAAGTAAAAATAACATTCATTTCGTCTGAAAACAATCTAATACAATATTTTCGTTTTGAAGATAAGTGACATTGCGCACATATTAAAATGAAAATTCACTAAGCAACTTTTCACAAAATCGTAGATTCTAGAAACAAGTCACATTTAAGTAATACGCACGCACCTGATTCATGCCAACCTAACCTAGAAACAAAAATGTCACTAGTCACTTCATTACTATTAAAAATAACTCAGGTTATGCTATTGAAGATAACTGAGGTCATTACTATTAAAATAGTAAAATACGTTTCCTACGAGCTTTTAACATTACTCGCAACTTTTATTCGTGCAAAGACGTTGCCATAAATCAGGCCAGTCACAGGAAGTCAATAGCAATTCCCACTTTACTTCCGCCCAGCCCGTCCAATTCCGCCCAACGAGGGACTCCTTGTTCACACGATAGGATAGTTGAATATTCCCTCCCTAAAAATCACACTTGTTAGTGGTATATGAGCGCAATACAATATCGCACACAATGTTTTATGAACTAATGCAAAGCAAGCAGAATTTTGAATGATAAATTTAATATTGTTGACGGCATTTTATGCTGGTAAGTCAACGTCACAAAAATGAACATTTCGGCGTCCCGTTTTCCAGTCAAAAACATGGGACATGAGTTCAAAATAAGAGACTATTTCAGATAATACGGAATGTGTCATCACCTTAACATTTACTATCTCTCTCGGAGTGCAAAACATTTCTCTACATCGACGGATGCTAAAATAAAGTTCAAGGTGATTATGGAAAGGCTTTAATCTGTAAGACAACGTTAAAATTTCTGCGAAGCGATTACACATTGCGACGATTTCCATTTCTTTCGTAAACTGTCGATAAGTATTGAAAGGCGAAATTATCACTAACGATTAAGAAAGGTTCTAGTAACAATTCTACTAAGTGATGAAACAGTGACTCCTTGTAAAAACAAAGATAGAGTGGAGGAATGACGCTGGGGTTTGCAGCTTACCTCCCCCTATTGATATATGACAAAATTATCGTAAGTCGTAAATTCCACGCTATGCTCAGTGCGTTTACCAGTCTTACGACAGACAACTTTGGAGTCGATAGGGAATCTTTATCCACCACTTTAGTGATGCTACTGTCTGCACTTCGGCAAAGTCCACTACCTCATTGCAGTCCCAAATCATTATCTTCCGTATGTTCACTAGCGGCTCGCAATTCTACCAATTGATCGTGAGATAAACGTTTTTGCTGAAATTACAAAAGCCTTTGTTACAAACATATATTCACTTAAACATTATAGTGAAGTTGAAAGTTTTCCGGGTATAAATTTGATAAGTTTTAAAATATCCCGATTTTATACAATTCCGTCCAAGTGCGACTCTATGTGCAAGTTCTTATCGAACCAAACTAGCGCAGGAAAACAATAGAACACGTGATGTGCCTTTAGCACTCAAATACTTCAGGGCTCAGAGACGTCAGGGCTCGGAAACGTCAGGGCTCGGAGACGTCAGGGCTCGGGGATATCAGGGCTCGGAAACGTCAGGGCTCGGAGACGTCAGGGCTCGGAGAGTCCAGGGCTCGGAGACGTCAGGGTCCGAACCACGAAAAAGTCTGTGCCATTCTGTTGCACCACAAGTTACTTTTTCGTATACATACGTATATACGGGACTAATATACGTAGTATAGAGAAAGTTATGTAATGCTCCGGAAAATAGATTTCGAGATTTCAATGGAAACACACGTTTTGGGGTCCCCTGATACCGAAAAAGTGATTTTTTTTTCAAAACGTCCGTCCATTCGTCCGTCTGTCGTATGTAAACAAACCTAGCGCCTTAACCACACCTACGATATTTTCCAAATTGAAGAAATCCCTGTCCATCTGGCTCTAGTTGACGTTTTGAAATTTTGAAAATCATTCTTTTAAATTTGAGGGCACTTTACATGACGTTCCCCAGACATTTTCAAAATTTTCTCAAAAACGGCTCAAAATTTTGTCTTTAAATTTCTTGTAAGATAAGAGCAAAATACACTTATAAAGGTGGCATAGGTCAACATTTCACTGTTAACTCTGAATTTTTGAAAATTGCAAAAGTTTGAATTTTTTCGGCGCCTTCCTACAACTACAAAATTGAAGACATGGATTTTTCTCAAATTTGTTGTGCATACATAGTTCTTTCAATTAGGCCACGATTTTTTTGGAAATTTTTGTAGTTGTGCAATAGTGCGTGCAATATTTGCAATTTTCAAAAATAATAAAAACGATATTTTCTCAAAAACCTCCTCCAAATGTTTTCTTTACATTGGCAAGGTTAGTGCCAAACGAACCCTATGCCGTGACATAAACGCCAATTTGTTGTATTCTTTTGTTTTTTTTTCTTCAAAAATGTCAACAATGAAATGTTTTTTACTTGTCTCTCACGTGCATTAAAGGTGATTTCTTCACATTATTATATATATGAGCACATGTGCTTTAAATAATGTCAAATAAAGTTTCTCGAGAACTCAACAGATTTCTGTAAAAATTAGCACAAAATTCCGCATTTTCAGAAACGCTCAAACGCCATTTTCTCAAAAATGGCTCCAAATTTTTCTTCGAATTCGTCCAATGGATAGTGCTAATTGCACTGTTTAATATGACGTAAAGTTCATTTTTGTGTTCTTTTGTTTTTTCCAAAAATTACACCAATGCGTTTTTTTTTTTTTAAATATCTCTCACGCCATTAATATGCACATTTCCATCGAGTTGTGCTTCAAATTTCTGATTTACAGTAATGGTTAATCGCCATTTTCTTAAAATTCAAATTATTCAATGAAAATTGCTATTTTGGACGACATTATAGCCTTCTTTAATTGATTTGAAATATAATTTAGATTCTACAATTTGAAAACCGAAAAGTTGCGAAAATTTCAAACGAACTTTCTTTGAGACGCAATGGATGGAAGCAGACAAGAAGTAGGGACAAGACTGTACAGTATCAGTCCACACCAAGGAAATTAGAAAACTTTAATAGGAGAAAGTCTGTGCCAATCTAAAGCACCTTTAGTTTTTGTTTGCCTTGATTAATTTACTTGACTTTTTGATCAATAAGTTACTTAATGAAAAATACCAACAAAAAAATACCACATGTTTACTCTTCAAAAGTTATAGGGAAAAAGTTAATATTAAGTTATTGAGAATATGACTTTGGATTGCAGCATTTAACAAAAGAAGAGAAATATTTACAAGTGATAGAGACTTAGTGTTTTGTCAACCTTCTAGTGAGCAGATATCCGCTCAGCGTATATCGCATTTACACATGCGTTTTCTAATTTGTTTCAGAGAATATAGGTAATCCAAAAATAAATTTCTGTTTATTTTAATAGGTATTTCTTTTCATTGGGTAATGTTTTTACGTAATTTTACTTAATTTAATTGCAAATTTTTGTATATTTTACGAATTTACTGCATAATTTTTCATATTTTTTAAGTTTTTACAGAATTTCTTGAGCATATTTTGACACGTTTAGGACATAAAAATCCAATTCGTAATTATAAATTTCTGGAATTAAACATGTTTGAATACGCACCCTTTACATCATTTAAAAAAACGAAGTTTTTAAAGAGTGTTATGTTTAGATGTACTCTAATTGCAAGAAAGATTTCAGAATAGATGGTGATAAAAACAGTGGATACTCCAAAACTGATAATTAGAGAATGCCTGAAGTATAAACAATGCATCGTCTTCATGGGAAACACTGTAATTACTCAAAAAGCGGAGGAAATGTAAAAACATGTGTGGGGCGTTACAAGAAAAGAATTATATAAGTGGATGCTAATGGACTCAACTCTCGAAGAAATGTAAAGAGGTATTTATTATTTCTGAAATACGTTTTTTGAAATCTGGTGAGAGAACAATATTTACACGTAAATATATAATATTAGTACATAATTTAAATCATTTTAAAATAGTGATGATAATAATAATAGTAATAATAATAATAACAACAATAACATAACGCCGAAACATTTTTAGCTGGAATCTGGGAAGAAAGCGGATCCTACAACAAAGACGCATTGTGGCTTCAATCTAAAGTGTATGCTGCCGATGAACTTGTGGAATCAATGGCTAAAGTTCACGAATTCTCGGAAGAGGACCTCTTCCAAATGACCAACAACATGGAAAACTGGAAATCCCCCGGGATTGATAATGTGACTGAAATTAATCCTTAAGTAGTTGCGTGGATTACTATTGTAATCCAGTCGTATTATTCGCTGTTTACTGCGAGTTGACAAACATTTGGCTCTGACTTTTCAGTACCTTTCGTAGAAGGCATCAGCTCTCGAACTATAGCGAAATATGACTCAAGTGATAACTACTGCACTAGTTATAAGTCCAGAAAACATCTTAAATTACTATAGTAATCCTCGCGACCACTCGCGTTTCAGTTTCTGACCTAAGCTAACATCATAAATAACGCTGCTATCGATGCTTTGAATGTTTAAGCAAAGTTCTACAGTGAAGATAGGTTGTCTAGAAGGGGATTTGTAAAGGATCTTACTTTGTCTTTTATGAAACCAAAAATGAAACGGAAGATCGAGAGAAAATCTGTGTGTCAGCAATAAGAACACGCGGGAGACTTCTGGAACGGAATCATCAAACGGCAATGTATGATGTTGTTATCTCTGTGGACATCAACGAAACAAGATCATTCGACTGTACTACGAAAATTGTGTCCACTGGGTGTACCACCATCAGAAGATCTGTAAGATATTCATTTGATTTTGACATTAAAACAGATTCAAAATTCAGGCTCCAGATATTTAAACAATTTTGTCAAACTGCTTTATTTAATTATCGTAATGCAAACTAAAATAAGTGCACAACACACGTAGAGTACAAGAATTTTCAAAAACAAATATCTTCTCGCATGTATTTGACTGCACTTGTTTAAAGGCATAATACATGCATTTTTATGTAGCATTTCAAAGAATTGGTATTATGTCAACGTTCTAGTAAATTATTTAGTATTTTGTAAATGTTCGTGTTTTAGAGACCAATACCCTTCCTATTTGAACCAAGAGACGATTTCTTTGTAAAATATCGTTAATGAGAATTTTTTAAATGAATTACAATTGTAATCCTCGCGAGCACTCGCGTTCCAATTTTGAGCGCGGGGTTAATTGTGATTGTAGGGTTCTTTGTGTTTATATATCACCGTAAGATCCATAATTATTGGATTGATTGATTTTTTCATGTTCCCGGGCACGTCAACTGCTTCGGTCATTAGTCCCGTTAGTGTAGTGCATGTTTTTTCTCGGGAGATGGCGGTGATCTTCCCCCGCTGGATGGTGAGATCCGGCGCCGACCTACCGTCGGCTAGTGGGGATTCCCCCTAACCAGAACTCTCCCACCAGCGGGGCACCGCTCCAGCCGGGACAAGCTCTAAGCTCCCGACTGGTCTCCCCGAATATGTAGTAGTGTAGTGCATGTTAGTGTAAGTGTGTGTAAAGGGAGAGGATAGGTCAAGGAAGAGGAAGGACAGATCGCGCGCGGTCCGTGGCCCGGTTGGTAGGGTACTTCTCCGGCTTTCGCCTAGTGTTGATCGGAGGAACCACGAAAAACTACCGATCAGAGCAGCCGGCCGCTAGAATTCTCCTTTAGACAGCGACTGAATTCGACATAGCTGAAAAGCTAGTGTCGAAAATCCTGCCGCCGTTAGGACTCGAACCTAGGACCTCCCAGTCAGAGGCGCTGCAGTGACATTAGTTGCACTGAGCTACTGGTCGCAAATTATTGGATTAAGAAATTAACAGGATTGCATTATTATCTAGCAAAGGCTGTTAATAAATTTTAGAAAATCCAAAGGAACTCCCGGTATGGTTCACTGGCGGTACCACGTATATGCTACCAAAAACGGGAGACAGTTCTTTGGCGAAAAACTACAGGCTAATTATTTGTTTGCCAGTTATGTACAAAGATATAACTGCAGCCATAGCTAATAAAGACAGACACTATGAGAAGAATCGTCTGTTGCCAGCTGAACAGAAAGGATGTCGTAAAGATTTCCATAAGGAAACCTTGCTAATAAAAAAAAGTCATCTTGAATGATGTAATGTGATGGGTCATCAGAGGGCCAAACGATGATACATAAACATACGTGTTATGAAAGAATGTGCTATGTCAACAATGGGGATCCGCCGTAGACAAATGGATAAATGCATAAATAACGAGAGTTTAAGAAAAGTGGCGTAGAGTAAAATAGACGAGCAAAATAGTGTAAATTGTTTTAATGATAAACTTATAATGAGCACATGACGAATTTCTGTGAAATTATTAAAATCATAAAAGCATGGGGAGATCGGAGGTCAAAGAGTAAACAGTGTCAGACGCCGAAGGGAGAGTATCCAATCAGAGGAGAGATAGGCATTAGAGATAGAAGGAAATCGGCGCAGAAGTACGAACACGAAGCGAAATGGGAATAAAGAAGGATTTTTCTAAGAATGACCCAAAGTGACAGTTCGCTAAACAAGTGAACATGACATGTAATTCAGAGAAGTATCCCCCCCGCGACATCTGTTCAGCCACACCTCTTCGTAAAGCGGTTATGGCTCCTGAGAAAACATCCGTATGCAGAAGTCTAAGAGTTTCGCTGAAGTATATGCACGTACGCGAGTCCGGGAAGTATTTAAATTTATTTACAGATGTGGAAAATCTCTTAACATACTCTCACAATCAGTAAAAGAAAACTGCCACGAATGTAAATAGAAAGCTCTCAATCACAGCTCGCCACACGTACACAATAGCCGGAAACACGTGCACCAGTACACATCTCACATTCAAATCTCAGTTTTAAAATGAACATAATAGTTATCACAAAAAGAGTAAATTCAATGTAATGTAAATAGAAAAAATAATTTTTAAAGAAGAGCGCATAACACTGCACTTCCTAATTTCAATTATTTATCGTAGTGCACTATATTTTTGTCGGACAACGACATCACAAAAAGAAGCGTTGAAGCCATTTACAAGTTAGCCAACTGCAAACGAACGAATGCAGTGAGGGAGTCTAAGGGGCTCAAGGGCACAACGACCACAGAACCTTAAGTTATATTGCTAGCACTAGCTGTCACTTTGACTCATTCTTAGGAAAATCCTTCTTATAATAGTGCGCGACACGTGTTATGAACTGCCGCGGCAGTAGCGCTCAAACTGTGATGGCGATCGTATATTCCGATACTGGCAGTGAGAAGCTATCGAACTGCGGTAAGAGTCGGATGTGCCAATTTATCTGGTCACGAGAAACACTCGAACCATGATAGCAATAGGAAGAAAAAGGCAGTAACTTGACAAGACCGTTGATGCGTTGAAATTTACTGCCGATGACCGAGGAATTCAGCAAAACTCGACGACCAAGAGCGTAGAGGATAAACAAAACCAGCGAAGTGATAAAGAGACAATAATAATGTTAACATTGTTGTAAGACCAGGTTTTGTCTTAGAGATTAAGTGATGCATATTAGTTTACTAAGGGAAAATGGCCATGTGTGTACATGGAAATTAAAAAGGATGTGTGTGTGTGTGTGTGTGTTTGTAAATAAGTGCGCAAATGAAATATGTTGATTGATAAAGGTTTTCGTGTATTGTTATTGTTATAAACACAAGGTGTGCAAATACAACATCGTGTATTGTTTTAAATTCATAAAGTTTATTGGTGATTAAAACTATAATTTATCATATTATTTGATTGAGTGGAAATTTGACTCTCCATAAGGGTAAATTGAAGTAATATTCCCTTCTGAAAAACGTTGAAGTGATAAGTTTTAACTCGTTTAGCATAATCGGTGGTAAATTCTTTTCAGTTGAACAATTTGAAAAGTTTTTTTTTTAAAAATTGCAATATTTGAATGCATTTAAAAACATTTAAGAGTAAATAGAGGTAGTAAGAGTAATAGAGGTTCAAATTATAATGCGATTTTTGTAATATTAGTACTATTAATAAATATATAGTAGGCTTCATTAGATAATTCATTTTGTAAGTTCGGTTGAAAGCAATTCTCATTCTCACTGAAATATCTGATACCCTGTTTAATCCTTAATACATTTTTGAAAATTCAAACTGGTCATTCAATTTGAAATAAAATTCCACAAAAGTTTTATCTAAGTCATGGAAATAATTTTACATAGGTTTATTCTTTTCTTTTAAAAAATCTAATTCACATTCGGATAAGCTTCATATAAATTCTGATGATCTGTCGGCTTATATATTCGTAGCTGAAGAGTTTACGCTTATAGTTAAATGATGTTCCTAAGAAAGATACAATATCTCAATGTTTTTGTGTTGTGTATCACAAGGGCTCAAAAGAGTAATTCAAAAAATTAATGCCATTATATTTTGCACATTTCTTTTCGTTGTTATCATTACGTAGTTTCTTTTTTAGATAAAGCACTAATTGTCTGGATTTCATTGTTTTGAGTACAGATTAGTTAGGTACACTGCTTGAAATTCCAGTGCCCAGAAATCGTGTGCAAAAGGTGCTAATAGCTTTTTTAAATTTACTATTTATTAAGCAGTATGCAATGACAAAAGTGATTCGTTAAATAGGTTCCTGAAAGAGCTAATGATTCAGAAACAATTTTTTTAGCTAAACAGTAATGCCACCTATCTGGATTTCACCACCAGAAAATGAGTTTCAAACAATAATCTCCGGAGCGATATTAAAAATCATCCGATAAAACAATTTATGAACTTATTATCAAGTCATTAAAATATTTTGAGTAAAATATATACATTTTTTTCAAATTTGATGTTAACTACTATAGAATATTCTGCACAATATTGGAATCCTACAACATTTCCAAGAATCATGTTAAGCATTGTTTCATAAATAACTGGTTTGAAATTTGCTGGAAGGTAATTATAATATAAACATTATAAATTCATTTTATTTTTCTAATAACTCCATTAATTCTACGTCTGGTCAGACTTGCATTGTTTTTATGTTATAATAATGCTTTGTGGTGTTATTCAAACATTACAAAGTTGTATTGAAGATTTTCATTTGATACTAAATACTTAAATTTGCTCTTTAACTTGGAATTTCTGTTTCCGAGAAGCCCCTCCTACCTCCTTTTACAGTATGACGATATCCGGGTCATTGACCTTCAGTCGGTGGCATTTCTAATGTGACCTTTGCTACGAAAGCCCTGAGGTAGAGCCTGCCGCAAGGAAGTGGTGTTGACCGAACGTGTGTTGGTTTTTCGCGACAGGTGCTGGAGCTCGTCCCGCTGGCGAAGGCTGGGCCGGGCGCCGAGGGGGGCGGCGGGAATTCACCTGCGCCTGACGTCATGGCGCCCGCGGTGACGGTGGAGGTGGTGGCGGTGGAGGCGGCGGCGGCGGCGGCGGCGGAGGAGAAGGAGGAGGAGGAGAAGAAGCAGAAGGAAGACGCTGAGGATATAGACGCGGTGGTAAGCAAAAGAGAGCCACCTCTCTAAAGTGTGGTTGCGAGGGGGTAGGGTTGGGCAGTGCGGACACACTCCTCGGCTGTGAAGCTATCGCTGCCAATCGAATGCTTACGTCGACTTATTAGCAAAATAGGAAAAACCATTGCTAATTAGGCAGTTATGTTAATACCTTACGTTTCCTGGCAGTTGATTACAGTGTTGGTTTCCCTTTGCCTTGCACGGTGTGAATTGAAATTGTAGTGGTGATGACAGGTGAACCAGGATGATAGGTGGATGTATGATTGGTACAGTCTGAAATAGCACAGGGCAGCACCTGTTGCTACTGCAGTGTGTCTGATCGGAAGGTTCGAGATCCGTCGGTAGCCGCTATTCGACTAGTTACGTAGCTGGGCCTGATTCAAACACTGACTGGAGGACATTACTAGAGGTGGCTGCTCTGATCGGTAGCTTTCCGTGGTTTCTCCGTTCAAAGCCAAGCGAATGCCGAAGCAGTACCCTAATAAAACGGGCCACGGACCGCGAACGATCTTTCCTTCATCTTCCTTGTTCTATCCTCACCTCTTACACACACTTACAGTAACATGCACTACACTACCACATATTCCGGGAGACCGGTTGGGAGCTTAGGGTGTGTTCCAGCTGGAGCGGTGCCCTACTCACAAAGACCCTTTGAGGGGAAATCCTCAAAGCCGATGTCGGAACTATCAGTCCCAAGACTCGTTTACCAGTGTGAGGGGTACACCACCTCTGAAGATTTAACATTCACTCCACTAATGGTACTAATGATCATAGTAGTTGTCGCGCTCGCAAACATTAAATGTTCTCTAATTTACTTATGGACACTTATGGCTGATCTGAAACTGCGAAATTAAAACTGCAATCAGGACACACAACAGACATTTCGCATGCTTGTGGCGTTGTTGTGTACCTCAATTTGCTTGCCGGTTTTGAGAGTTAGTCCTGTTCGTTGTTGGATTTCACCATGTCTCGCACATGATTAGGTGGCTCAGAGAATCAATTGATATCACTGCAGAGCCTCTGACTGGGATATCCTAGGGTTCGAGCTCCGATGGTGGTAGGATTTTCGACATTAGCTAGGTAGCTAGGTTGCATTCAGACACTGTCTGGAGGAGAATGTTAGCGGCCGGCTGCTCCGATCGGTAGTTGTCCGAGGTTTCTCCAAACATTACTACGAAATGCCGGAGTAGTACCTTCAAAAAGGGGCTATGGACCGCGCGAGATCTTTCCTTTCTCTTCCATGTCCTATCATCATCCCATACCTACACACACTTACACTTACATACACTACACTACTACATATGGCGGGAGACCGGTCGGGATTTTAGAACCTGTCCCAGCTGCAGCGGTGTCTCTCTGATGGGAGATATCTGATTCAGGAAAAACCCGCTACCCAATGCGGCGGATAGCGACGGGTAGGTCGGCGCCGGATATCGCCATCCAGCGGGGGGAGGATCACCGCCACTTCCTGCAATAAAAAATGCACCACACTTACGGGACTAATGACCTTAGTACTAGACGTGCCCATAAACACATTTCAATCAATCAATCAATCCTCCATGAAAGTTGTAAAGAGATGCTACCAGGTAGTGTAACGTCCACGTTACCTTGCCTTAATAACTTGCCGTTACAAATTTATACATCCATACAACATCACTTTATTATGTTGTATCGTCACTAATTTAAATATCTTTAGTGACGTTCTTCACTTTTCATGTAACACATGAGATAGTTTCTTATAAAAAAACGATTTATTCAATCTTTCAAAGGATACATACAAATCCTAATTCAATTTTTGTATCAACATACCCTTTTTTGTCTCTCAATCTCTATCAACAACTTTCAGTTCTCTTGTCAACACTCCCTGTTACTATCGTAACATTTAACAACCAAATATCAGTTTCCAATATTTGTTTATAAATATTATGTTAACTTCGTGGCAAACCTGCCAGCGAAGTTGAAACGTTACAGTAGTTGCAAGAATGCCAGTCAGCAAAGGAAGATCACCGCCACCTCCTGCGATAAGAAATGCACCACACTTACGGGACTTACTTACCTTAGTACTAGACGCGCCCGGAAACACCAATCAATCAATCCACGATAAAATTTCTAAGGAGATCCTACCAGATATCTCCAGCAATGCCCCCGCGCGCACAGCGCAGCATGCAGGGAACCTAATTCAGACGCTAATGGGCTGCGATACGTCGAGCTGTAGCGAAGCGCGCGTCGAGGGACAACGCCGTCCACCCACCGCCGCCAGGTGGCCTTGGACGGCGCCGGACTGCTGCCGCCACGATTGTTATCTTCTTTTTTTTCTTCAGCGAATCCACCTTCTTCGACCTGGAGGCCGCGTGTTGAGAGAGCGCACCGACCCATCGCCTCGCTCTGAGTTCCGATCTCGCCCGGAGCGCATTTGTACGTTGAGTCTCCTTGGATTGATTAGGTGATTGATTTTTTCGTGTTTCCGGGCGCGTCAACAGCTTTGTTCATTAGTCCCGTTAGTGTAGTGCATGTTTTTTCTCGGGAGATGGCGGTGATCTTTCCCCGCTGGATGGCGAGATCCGGCACCGACCTACCGTCGGCTAGTGGGGTTTCCCCTAACCAGGACTCTCCCACCAACGGGGCACCGCCCCAGCCGGGACAAGCTCTAAGCTCCCGACCGGTCTCCCGGAATATGTGGTAGTATAGTGCATGTTAGTGTAAGTGTGTGTGTGTGTGTGTGTGTGTGTGTGTGTGTGTGTGTGTGTGTGTGTGTAAGGGGAGAGGATAGGATAAGGAAGAGGAAGGACAGATCGCGCACGGTCCGTGGCCCTTTTGGTGGGGTACTGCTCCAGCATTCGCCTGGTGTTGATCGGAGAACCCACGGAAAAGTACCAATCAGAGCAGCCGGCCGCTAGAATTCTCCTCCAGACAGCGACTGAATTCGACCTAGCTGAAAAGCTAGGGTCGAAAATGCTGCTGCCGTGAGGACTCAAACTTAGGACCTCCGGTCAGAGGCGCTGCAGTGACATCAGTTGATGCACTGAGCTCCCGCTCCCGGTGGTCTCCTTAGATCAGACGACCTCGACCGGGAGCGGTGGCTCAGTGCCTCAATTGATGTCACTGCCGTGCCTCTGACCGGGAGGTCCCAGGTGCGAGTCCCGACTGCGGCAGGATTTTCGACACTAGCTTTCTAGCTAGGTCGAGTTCAGTCGCTATCTGAAGGAAAATTCTAGCGGCCGGCTGCTCTGATCGGTAGTTTTCCGTGGTTTCTCCCATCAACACCAGCCGAATGACAGAGAAGTACGCTATCAAATGGGCCACGGACTGCGCGCGATCTTTCCGTCCTCTTCCTTGTCCTATCCTCACCCCTTACAAGATCACTGCCACTTCCTGATGACACATGACGGGACTACTGAACTCAGTAGTTGACGCGCCCGGAATCACTAGTTAATCAATCAAACGACCTCGCGAATGAGTTTACCAGCTGTGTTAGCTAGGTAGCTCTATCACTGCCTCCGGAGTATCGTTGACTGCAAGGTTTTAGAATTCAAGTCTAGATTGATTGGTTGATTGATTTATTCGTGTTTCCGGGCGCGTCAACTACTCTGGTCATTAGTCCCGTTAGTGTAGTGCATGTTTCCCCCCGGGAGATGGCGGTGATCTTCCCCCGCTGAATGGCCAAACCTACCGTCGGCTAGTGGGGTTTCCCCCTAACCAGGACTCTCCCACCAGCGGGGCACCGCCCCAGCCGGGACAAGCTCTAAGCTCCTAACTGGTCTCCCGGAATATGTGGTAGTGCAGTGCATGTTAGTATAAGTGTGTGTAAGGGGAGAGGATAGGATAAGGAATGGGAAGGACAGATCGCGCGCGGTCCGTGGCCCGTTTGTTAGGGTACTGCTCCGGCATTCATCTGGTGTTGATCGGGGAAACCACGGAAAACTACCAATCAGAGCAGCTGGCCGCTAGAATTCTCCTCCGGACAGCGACTGAATTCGACCTAGCTGAAAAGCTAGTGTCGAAAATCCTGCCGCCGCAAGGACTCGAACCTAGGACCTCCCGGTCAGAGGCGCTGCAGTTCAAGTCTCGACGCTGGCGGGTCTTCAACATTAGCTAGAGAGCTGAATCAAATTCAGGCGCTGCTGTTTGGAAGAGCATTCTGTCGGCCTGCTGCTCTGATTGGTATCGTTTGTTTTCTATCAGTAGCAGGTGAAAGCAGGAGTAGTTTTAGAAATCAAATAACACAGGCCTACAAAATTTAGGTTATCGAAAATTGTTCGAGGAATTTCATCTATAGCTTACAGAATTTGGTATGCTGATTTCTAAAATAAGCTCCATTCTTTTCTACCGCGTAAGTTAATTCCGCAAAGAGTATTTGAGTATATGGGAATAGATTAAATAAATTCTGTTGTTATAGAAACATATATTTTGCAAATGAAAATTAAATGGATCACAGGCGAAATTTTAAATGCAGAAAATCACTCCAAAAATTCACTAACGTTATACTCCATGGTACAGTTTTCGTTTCTCATCAGAGTTCCGTTTGCCACTTCTCTTGTATGACCCTTGTGGTACTTCTCTTTGTAGCATCTAACAGCAGTCCGCAATCATATTAACTTCCCGTGTACCCTAGTATCTGCGTTCCGTTCCTTTAACATCTTGATGGAATCTTTCGACCTTGTGTACTAATTGTCTACTACACCTTCAGAAAATAACTCACTACGATTACAGGGCAACTGTATTTCCTGCAAAGAAGTCTATACTGTACGAGTCGAGTTCAGAAGTGAACAACAGTTCTAATGCCAGTCGAGTTCAGAAATGAACAACAAAGGAACTGCAGTTCTACAATAACAATTTAATTTGCTTTATGTATGAATTCTTCGAAGTGCGAACAACCAAGAGCAGGAGTACCGATGAAATTATAGAATAATGTATTCATTCTCTGGACCTTACAATCAAAATACTAATTTGTGCGAAAATGATGGGTGATGGAATTGAGATTTTTCCATTGATTTTTCTGAATTCAGCACACCGAAATCTGTATAACTCCGTTACAACAGACATTCTTTTAGGTACAGGCCTGTGTAATCACCTGATGGTCTAAACCACGTACATCAGCTGCCCCTCAGCTCTTGTGGTTGGCGGAAGAATACATAATGCATAGCAATGTACATAGTTTTGGCGTTACTCAGCTGTTTTATAGTCAGTCAAAATAATCGCGCCTCGCCTGAACGGAATGTAGACGAGGCTAAGTATGATTGCTGTCCGTGGTGCGGTGCGGTCAGGCTTCGGGAGATTTCTCTGTTGCCTCGAGGTTTCATCGACGTAGGGGCGCTCCTGTTGATGTGCTCTGCCATTCCATTTTCCTGTTGAGCTTTTTCTGAACACGGATCTCTTGATAACTGGTTGATAGAGAAAATATGTTCATAAATCGTTACTTGTTTTTTTGTAACTCACGCTCATTTGAACCATCCGAACAATAAGCGAAGTAAAACTATAGTTCTTTCTCACACGAAGTAAACTATGCTTTGTCTTATCTGTTCATATGAGCCATCATATCCTTAAAAGGTAAATATTAGTGCCAAAAAAAGAAAGAGGGATAAAGAGAGTAAAGGAAAAAAAATCAAATGCAATGTGAATGTTTAAATGTACGATCGTTTCAAAACAACCCTTGGAATAAACATGAGTTTTACATATTTACAAATGCACTCTCATTCAGCCTCGAAGGGGATCCTTGATATGCACAGTCTAAGCAAACTAAACGTTCAGTAAACGTGACAATTATTCCCATACAGTGAAGATTTTCGCGCGGCACTTATTCGCGCGGCATTGAAGCTGGCTGTATTCTATGCAGCCAGCTTCAACGTCTCGGCTGTAATAATGGAAAATAAGGGACCCCCAGATTTCAAAAGTAAAATATGTAAGGAGCATTCAAAAAGAAACGATCCGTAGACCTAGGAACAAAAACCAGTCCCAGTAGGTCAGAAGTAACTAACCTTGGCTGCTGAGACACTTTTCCTACTGCGACACAAGGCGGTAAATGAGTCTTGTAAAATTCCCGGGACTGCATTGTGAAGGAGTTCCACACGTCCTGCTAGACGTCGTCGTCCAAGGCGAGTCGTTTGCCCCTAAGAGCCTTGTTTTGGGGACCAAAAATGGCGTAATCGCAGGGAGAGAATCTGGACTGAATGGAAGGTGACCGAGAACCTCCCACCTGAATTTGGTGTATGTAAGGCAAGAGGAAGGAACGAGAAAAACGAAATAAAAATAACGCACGACCCTTGGCCCGATAGTTACGCATCTGCTTCGGTATTAGTCTTTATTGATCGGAAAAATCATTATCGGTCTGACAAGCCGGTCGCTAGAATTCTCCCCTAAATAGCGGCTGAATTGGATCTGTCTAACTAGTGTCTAAACTCCATCACAGGAGTCGAACCCAAGGACCTCCTGATGAGAGATGCTGCTCACGTCAACTTGTCCGAATAGTGGCAGTCAGCGTTGCCTCGGCGCACCCACCTGCGCCGCTTCACCTTCGTCGTTCGTTCGTTCGACTCACGTTGCTCCCTTTGCTGCCCGCAGGCGCGCTGCCGCCCCGCCCACTCCCTCCTTCTCCTCCGCCTCCGCCTCCACCTCCGCCACCTTCGCCTCCTCCTCCTCCTCCTCCTCCTCCTCCTCCTCCTCCTCCTCCTCCTCCTCCTCCTCCTCCTCCTCCTTCTCCGCCGCCGCCGCCGCCACTACCTCCACCGCCTCCCCCGCCTTCGTCTCCGCCTCCGTCTCCGCCTCCGTCTCCATCGCCGGCGCCAGCGCCGCCTCCAGTGCCAAGCACAGTTTTTGTACTCGCCTCACACGGCTGACTGAGCAATGCGGCGATGACCTGGATTCTGTTCCCAGTTATGTATTTATTTTCAAGTAATGATTCTATAGACAGGATTTAATTTTATATATATATATATATATATATATATATATATATATATATATATATATATATATATATATGTTTTGTGTTTTTTATTTTACTTTTTTTATTGATTTTAGATCGTTTTTTAACATCTTGATCATTAGCATTACCTTGGTTACATCAATAAAAAATAGATCATATGTAACATACTTTTGTATACACAAGGATTCTTATAACGTAATAACTAAAATTTGATTTAGACAGATCATTAATATTAAACTTATTTATCTCTTTCATCAATAAAAGTTTCAATCATATGCTTTTAAGTAGAGAAGGATTGATTTTAATAAAATAACAAAAATTTGGATTACACATATGAGTAATATTGAGCGTATTGTACCTTTACATCAATAAAAGTTTGAATCACACATAATATATTTTTGCATAAACAAAGATCAGTTTTAATATATTCATAAAATTTTAGTTTAAATTTTGAATTTGGTTAACATATCAACAAAATTAAACTACTTTGTCTTTATATCAAGGGAAGAATCATTTAAACATTTAAATAGATTTGTTTTAGGCATAACACCAAATTTTTTATTTAAACATTTACTGGTGGAGATATGCATTTTTGCATACTCCTAACAAACTTTTCATAACAATTTTGACCTTCAATTACTCAAAATCTCTTTGCGCCATTGAAATGAATCGAAATGACTTAAGTATATTATGTAGGGACTTTCAGAAACATTTAATGTGGATTTCCTCACAATTGTCAAGATATTCACGTAAAACAGAAAGAGTGCACACTTAAGTTTTGTTTAAGAAAATGGAAAGAGAAATGGTTTATAGTTTTTATGAAATAAAAGAACTAACTTTTTAAAAATTCTTCTTTATATAAAAGAAAATAATAATTTGGAAATAGTGATATAAGTTATGCCCGGTAAAATCCTTGACCTTTTAGAGAAAATTCCATCAAAATTGGTTCAGTAATTTCAGAGATTAGCCCAAACAGACCGACAGACAGAAAACTCATTAAAATAATTAAATTGATTCACCTAAATAAGAATATGAGATTACAAAAATGTTGTTATTGTGAAATCACAAACAGACAGGTCAATTTAATTTATGTAGGTCAGAAACAACTGGTTTGTATAATGGGTAATGTTCAGTTCGTGAAGCAAATCACAGATATTTACTCATCATAATAAAAATCATAAACTTGAGATCTTCATATATGATATTCTTCTCCTGATTTGTAACATAGAGTTTTTATTCTTTTCTGACAATGAATAATTAAAATTAAATTGAAAATTGAATAAAAAATTATCTTTCATTTGATGACCGTAAGTAATAAATGATCTCTTTAAGCAAACTATAGTAATTAACAATTACTTCAACAAGATACTTTCTTCAAAAACTATTACTAACTTGCAAGATCTATCAGTACTCAAGTAACATAATTGAACATGAAAATTTTTTTGATCCTTTGGTCTACCATAAAATATTTTCAATATTTTGAAAAACTGATTAAAAATGATATGAATCATATTAATAACACATTAGTGTCCCCACTGTCCTCATTTTGAGAGTTCCATATTGTAGGTCAATTATAAGAAATACATGAATAAACAAACTTGGATATTCAAAACACTACATTGAAATATAAAATAAATAGAGATCATTTGTACTTCTAATTCCCTACCTTTACATTTTCTGTTCGTTAATTTTCTATACATTCATATGTTCATACATTCATACATTCATTTTCTATATGTTCAGAAACATATACACTAAATAACTTTAGATTTTTTATTCAATAATTTTTTAGGTCTATTTCCCTCACAACTTCTCACAATCAACTTGTGAAATATTTATTGAACTACACACTAATATTACCTTTATGATAATTCTTGACAATTCCATGAACGGAACTAGGCTATATGTAGATTTTCTTTTAGTGTTAATTACATGTTTTAATGGAGATTTTGAGTAATTCAAAGTCAAAATTGAGCATTCATCCATGTAGTAGGCTACGTGGATGAATTAAAAATACTCAACAATATTTGCCCATTTAGTTCCATAGGAAACTAATCCATTGATAATACTATTTTTAGTATTTGTTGAGATAATTGGTAAATTTATTTGTTCATGAACTGACAGTCTGAATAGTGGCAAACAGAATTTACTAATAATGCTAATAAAAATACTCCTTCCATATTCTTCAATTCAGCTATATTTCTACAAATTCTGAAAGTATTACACACTTTTATTATTTTTCCCAGAAATAGTAATTTATGTAATTAGTTGATGCAGTGTTAACCTCTTTCCACAAAAGTCTAAATAACTAATGATAACACATCAAAATAATTCTACCATTTAGTGAATGTTAGCCCCCAAACCATTTTAAGTGTCAGTGAATCCTTTAGGTATTCAGATGAATTATTATTATTGTAATGTCAGTTTGTCGATACTCGCTCTAATCTAAGTGACGTAACATTACATAAGAAGGGATAGATAAAGGAATGCATAGTACTTGCATAGTCATTTTCAGATTGTGACAAGGAATAAATTATTTTAATATACCAGAAATATTATTTTTCATGTCATTCCTCTGAGCATATTTCTTTAGAAGATAGGAAATTTTTATTTGTGAAACCACAAATTCGTTTTCTAAATACAGCTATTCTTCCAGCATCAGGAATTTCTTACTTTATCTCAGCACAGAGTGACCCAATCCTATTCAAACTACCTACTAAATTACTATTATTTATTTAACTACTCTCCAAGCAAATGAATACATTTGGCATAAGCTCTGTCATGAGCATAGGTAAGATTGTCATCAGGAGGAACAAAAGAGAAATCAATATTATTATTAAAGTACAAACAACATAAAATAATTATTAGTTCAATTATTAAATAAATAACAATAATTTATAAATTTAAATTTAAGAAATGAATCAATAATTGAGAATTGAAAGCAATAAAATAAAGCTTTTCTAACAAAAAAGATTATCATTAAAAAGAAATCAATAAAAGTTTTTGTTTACTTAAAATGAAAAAAATTCTCAATATATAATTATTCAAAAACATTCATGTTTTTTAATATTAAATATTTACAAGTTCAAGCAAAACGTTTTTTCATATATAATTGAAGAAACACAATTTTTAATCAATTACAAGTTGCCATAAACTTTATGAAAATAGTAAATTAAAGAATTAATTTTTATGTTCTTCCCTCTTTTCTGAAACAAATATTCTGTACAGACTCAGAATAATTCATTGAGTTGTTCTCCAGTCATGTTGATCTTAATCAGGTCTTTACTCTGCTTTACTTACCCGGCTTTACTCTGCACTATAAGGGGGGAATAGTACAGCAAAGGGTGCGTGAATCAGAAATGTTCCATAGGAATTAAATTTAGAAAAGTTAATTTCAAAACAATGTGAAAAGTTTACTTTATGGTATATTTTTTATGAAAGAGAAAATAAGTTAGAAGATCTGTTCACACACAAACACTTCCCTCTTGGCTGTGCCCATGCACTCTATAATTTCAGATTCAGTAAATAATTTAATCTTTTTTGATTGGTAATGGCTTTCAGAACTAATTTGAATCACGTTAACATTGGAACAGCATTATTATAAGTCAGTCTTCATCATCAAAAGTAGTCACTAAGTTTTAGAACATTTACAATGTTTGTGCATTGTCAGAAAGCAGATTGTAGTTAACTTTATATTGAGATTACATTAAAAAACTATTGCTAAGATAAAAAATGAATCTTAATAAATAATTCTTAATAAACTCTAATTAATAATATTTTTTAATGGACTGAATCCTGTTAAAAAATTAAATAATCCTGTACCTCTCAAATTCTTTCTTTCATTCAAAATCAATTTCAAAATCAATTCTAAAATCAGTGTATTATAAATAAAACCTAACCATCAAAGTAGAATTTCAATTGTACTATTAATGTCCAAATGTAATGATGTATCTAATTGTATTATTAAGCTTGAATAATGTAGTATCTGTAATTTTGTAATGTATCTGTAACAGTAATAGTCACTAATAACCACGATGTTGATGCGACTTTTAATAATTTAATTGTCAAATAAACAATTTCAAGATAATTTAAAAAATAAAACTGAAATGAAGTTAATTTTGAAATACCAATTGGTATATAGGATTTCCAATAAAAATATTGAACAAAAAAACAATGATTTTCATCCTCCGAGAAATGTAATCTCTTGAAATTAAAATTTTCCTTTTTTTTTAATTTTATTAAATTTCCATTCTCTACATTAAAAAAAGTGGTGCATTCTCTACATTAAAAAAAGGAATGTAATTTTAATTCAGATATTAACTCTATTAATCCCTCACTAATAAATAATAATTGACTTCCTAACTCTTCATTCCAAATACTAAATATGCAAAACAAACGAGGACATAATTTGTGCTGATATATTATTCAGTAACAACCTTGAGAATTGTAAGCACTTAAGCCACTCAATATCATCCCCATTTGAACAACAGAAAAAGCAGTTAATGGCTTGAAATCACCTTGACGATAAGTTGAAGATAAGCTAAACTTGCCCCAAAACACCAGACTAAACCCCATTTTAAATCACATTATCTTTCACACAACAAGGTACTGTGGCAGGAAAAGTATTCCTTAAACCTCAACTACCTGTCTTCAATGTAATCCTAACCAACAATGTAAATCAAGAAACTGGAACCTCCACACTAGCTTGCTTTAAGCAAACATAAATGCACAAAAAATTGTGACACTAATGACATGTGTGACTATGTGTGTGACTAAATGTGTGACTAACTAATGACATTTAAAATAAAGAAGAACAAATTATACTAAATTAAATAGATAAATTATTAATTTCATTACTACTGTTTCAAAAGCATACAAATACAATGTTCCATTAACATTATAAAAAAACAAGAAACAAATTAATAACAACAATGAAGCTTGAGATGTATAAAATGAAAGATAACACCATTTGAACAAATTCCAGCTAATAATGTCAAACCAAAATGAATAATTAGTAAGTATCAGCAAAAACTGCTACTACTGAGCTGCACATTAAAAACTTAAATAAAATAATACTTTTCATTATTTCCAATTGTGCTACAAACCAATGTGACTCTTGACCAGCATACATATTTCCAGTACTTCCACAGTCTTTCTACTTCATGAGGGATAGGTCATTAGGGAATATTGAGCAGCTCAACACTCCACAGACACTAGTGAAAACAGATTCAGGAAGGAAGATTCATGCACAATCTATTGCTCATTCTTTAAATTTCTTATGGATCTATACTTATATCATCCTAGAATTGACATTAAACATTGAGATTATTATTATTATTACAAAGAGGAATAAGCATAAGTGTTTGGGCAACATAGAATAAGAAGAGGCCAAATACATTTCTGGTCCCCCATATCTATTAGCAATTTTTTTTTTTTTTTTTTACATATGACATTTTATTTGTACAACCATTTTTAGTCTACTTTTAAATTATTAAATGTATTTTCAGACAGTTGTGGGTGGAATCAAAGTCTACTTGGCTGTAATTTCATGCATTTTTTTATTATTTCCGCTGATTTTGGAGTTTTCAAGAATTTTTAGGAGTTTCAGGGGAAGGGGGAGTCTAAATTGGACACTTATCAATTGCAAATTTCAAAGTATCTTCACATTTTCTCCCAAAAATTTTTTATGTAATTATTTAGTATGTTTTTATACAGTTTATAAAATTGGATGTTGTCAAAATGCTCTCAATATACCAAATTTGTTTTTGTCGGAGGACTAAAATTAACTTGTTAACTTAATATTAGCATATTACAAATGTCCAGAACCCCTATTTCACATAACATTGTTTCAACAATACAATTTAAATAAATGAAAATATCATGTACATGCAAACTGGGAAAATATTTTGCAAATTTTGGCATCTATGTACAATCTTTTGTAAAAATATTAAATTTTTTTTAAAGGAACATAAAGTTAACATTGTGAATATAAAATGAACACATAAAATAAACTGAAATTTATGTAAATGAACATAAGAAACCTAAAATTAAAATAATTTTATTTACAAAAAACAACAGCATTAGAATGAATTAATGACTAAATGACAAATGTTAACGTTTCCAATTAAGTAAATTGTCGAAAGTTTTCACATTTTGTGTCTTTACAATAATGCAACAAAACTATCTGGAACATATCAATAATGTAACAATATAAGAATATTGAGACCATCTGATTGTCATCATTGTAAATTTTAATAGGTGTCATGCGTTTCTAATCAGAGATAAATCACATTTATGGAAATAAAATATTTTTTTTTTTTGCATGAGGCTAGGAGGCCCTTCAAAATACGCATGGGGGTATCTATTCCTGCCTGTGTGTAACCCTAAGTGATAAGTATGACTGTCAGTGATATACAGATAAGTTATTTCATATGAAATATGACATATCTATGAGGCATAACATTGAATTTTTTCCTTGAGATTTTCAAATTATTGTTCTCCATGTTGTCATAGCACGAAGTATATTCCTTCATAAAGAACATGATGAGGGATAAGTGCACAAATTTGTAGCTGAATTGTCCTTGAAAATACTTTTTATTGCACTAGAGATAATATTTTCTTTACAATTCTTACCAAAAATGTTCATTTCTGTCTGCATTCAGAATTCAACTTGTGTAGGGTTTAGGGTAGGGATCTCAGAATTAAGAAAATATGCACAGAATACACTTCTCTCCTTAGCACGTCACACAGTTCTTTTCAATGTTTTTGACATAAAATAAATAAAAAGAAAAAGGAAAAAGAATATACATTCAAAAATCCACAATTATACTACGTCAATTAGCAATGCAAACTATGTACTAGAAAACATAATGAGGTCATAAACACAGCATAAAAATAAATTTTAACATGACATAGAATAAATATTTGGATATAATTATTTACGTAAGTACTAACCATTGATAAAATTCTCACCCCAGAAAACTTCCACAAACAACAAATAGGGACTAAACAATCGAAATATGAAATTCAAAATACATCATAACTAATCAACTAGTTAATAAAAAGAAGAAAAAAATCTTCAAGGATTACTCTGGAAGCCTGTTCCAAGAAGATAGGATGATCCCCAAGATACACATATTTTTCATTTTCAGAAAGAGAAGCGCTAATCTTCTTATTTTATCTAATCATTAGATTGTAAACCACAGATTAATCTAGAAATGATATGACTGTCACATAAAATTAACAATGAAACAAAAATATCCTTGTATTTTTGATAACCAGTAATGTAATTTGCCAAAAAGAAGTCTTTATTTTACAATCACAATGTTTTGCATGTAGGTTTCATATACCATCAGGTGTTTATATCAAATATTAGTCATGTTATTATCTGAAAGCAAAAATGACAAACAAACTTTTTTGAAAATATTGAACACAAATTTTTAAAATAAGGAACAAAAAGAAGATAATGAAAATCATTAAAATTTGACTTTAAATGAAAAATGTAATAAATAAGGTCCAAAATATAAAATAGATGGAAGAGAACGTACCAAAACTTGTTTAAATAAGCACATGCCTTAATTGTAAAACCTAAAAAAAAATTTTATGTTTT